>BGNK01001815.1:56045-127822 GCA_003297005.1 Symbiodinium sp. clade A Y106
GGGGGAGGCGGGGGCGGAGGGGGGGTGCTCTGAGCAGCTAGGGTGGGGAGACAAATTTTTAGATTTCATATAAAACACCAGGGAATTTACATTTTTTACACTTTTTCTACAATTTTTTTACAATTTTTTTACAATTTTTTTACACTTTTTTTACACTTTTTTACAATTTTTTTACACTTTTTTTACAAATATTTTACAAACCCGAAACACCCCCGCCCCCACCCCGCCACCCCCACCACTCCGGCCTCCGCGGGGCTCCGCCCAGACTCACACTCCCCCAGGCCTACAGGCCCGCTCCCACCCCAACCAGAAGGCCTCGTTCCAAACCATGGCTTCCCGCTGGTCTTCCAAATCCCTACGTGCCCGGACACCAAGCCTGGAACCCACACCTTTTCCCAGACACTTGCCCCGTTTCTCCATGCCGTTTAAACCCCCCTCCCCACCGCACTAATTACAAAATGTCTGTTGGCAGTTGGCAGCCACGGCTTTGGAAAGCGACTAGACTGGAACCCGACGCCAGGGGTGCGGTCATCCGTTAACTAAGTACACAGGACGGGGTGGGGGTGCCTCTCCTCCTGCCTCCAACCGCTCTGGCCCTGAACCTGCTTTCCACGCCGTTGTGCTTCCCTTGACAACGTCCTTATAACCTGTGCACGAGCACATTTCCAAAAGCAGCAATTGCGTCTGCCAGCCACCAATGAGATGAATCAAAGTGTAAATAATCCATAAAAAAGACATAAACCAAGAAAACCCGGAAGCGTAAATAAATTATAAATTATCTGTAAAAATAATTATTTGAAGTCATGGCTCCCCACGCAGAACCCAAAGTCATAAAATTAGAATAAGGCTCCTTTACGGGTTCTTTTAAAGGAGTCCATCAGGGTTACTATAAGGGTAAAACAAAGGGGCCTTCATAATTAGAATAGGGTTTTGGGGCCCATCATGCTGTAACTTATGAAGAGAACCCCCAAAGTAGTATAGGTAACTATTACGGCCCCTATATTAGGTTTCAGTGTTACGGGGCCTCTCAAGATAGGCTCCCGTGGCACGTGCTGCCTTTTTGCATTCACGGATAGCCCCAAACCTCAAAACCAAGTCAGATTGCAATCTCAATGCTCTTCCTCCTACTTTCCTGTAGATTCTATGGAGTGAAGCGTTTGGATACCCTTGCTTACTTGTCCAGTCCAATACAGTTTACATTCGGGAGTATATAGGACTAGAATACAGCTCGAAGATGTTCTACTCACTTTACTCCTCGGTTGGACTTAGAAGGTTGAGCGAGGTCTGGATATTCTGCAGAATGTCCACTGCCAGTCCGTTGCCAATGCTCGCCCTTCACCATCTGCAGAGCCAGGGGACATGCTCTAACGACCCTCTGTCCGAGCCCTTGTCGATGGAGTCATTTGGGTGGCTCGCTTCGGCAGCGAACTGTCGCATGGTCTGCTCGATCGCGGGCATTTGCGCAGCGCCGAGCTGCGGGAGCACCCTGGACTCTTGGCCGCGAGGTCGAAATCCAAGGGGAGCCGCGCAGCAGAGCCTGTTCAAATCTTGATGAGGCTGAGCCGTCAGGGCCAACACCCTGCGAAGACTTGCGCCTCAGGCCTATCGCTTGAATTCCCCAAAACCAAATGGCTACGCCTCGAGGTAGGCCTCAGCCAGAAGTCATTACATATGCGAGACGTTGCAACGGCAGGTTCTATACTTATACAGTCTAGATAATGTTTTGGCTTGAGACCTTAGATTGGCAAGTTCAAAAGTAGCCCAACAGACATACCCAGCGCTTCACGGTGATGAGCTCTGTGGGTAACTCTAAGCCCTTAAACCGTAGCCCTGCAGTTCCAGGTCTCTTTCAGCCCTTGCAACGTGGGAATTTCCGAAATTAGGGGACCCTAATATAGTACCCTAAATAGTAGGATCCTTATTAAAAGGACCCCAAAATAAGGTACCCCTAGCTTTCGGAAACTCACACGTAGAATCCTTAGCTTTGTATCCGGAGCGTGACACATGCCCGGAGCTCTAGACCGCGAACCTTTACTTCTGGGCCGCTTTGCCCCCCGTAAACCCCAAACCCTAAATTTAAATCCGAAACCCTAAACCCCCTAATCCAACTTTATGGAATTCGGGGCTTATAAGGGTTTCAGTTGACAATCAGCATTCCGAACCCTGAGTCCTACGGTAGAAGGAGTTTCGGGGCATATTAAGCTAGGACTATAACTATAATGAGAACCTGAAGGCCCGAAGGAATAGTAGAGCAGAGTATTTATTCAAGCTTCTATGTGCAAAATTAAAGTATAAGCCCCCTGAACCTCAATCCCTAAAACCCCGAATGCTACGGTATATGCAGGCCTTGCCCCCAAGCGCTTGTCGCAGTGCTCGGAGCGCTGCGGCTGCAGCCGCGGGCTCCGCCACAAGGCGGGGACTTGGCAAATCTTTGCAGGGTCTTCCCGGTTCGGAGTTTAGGGTTTAGAGTTCAGAGTTTGAAGTTTGGGGTTTAGTTGTGTTTAGTACGGGATCCCTTGCTATAGCGGTTGCTAGAGGGGCTTTACATGATTCAGGCTTTGAGGGTCTGTGTTGCAATCAGGGCTCAGGAGTGCTTGTAGCTACTGTAGGGGTGGATCCTTTAAAGGGGGTGGATCCTTTAAAGGGGTCTATATATAAGGGCTACTACTAGGGCTATTTATAAGGATGTAATGTAGAGGCCTGGAATAGGTTTTTGCGGTACATTATACTTATACCATAGCCATATTCAGGAACCCCCACAATATTATTGGCAATTTTCAAGGTCCCTTTATTACAAGATTTTATAGGTTTTGCTCGGGGCGTATAGACTTCGATATCCTCTACAAGTAATAACTTAGTAATAACACAGGATCCTTTATCGTCGGTTCCTTGTTGCTGCCTTAAGACACCTTACCTTAGCCGAAGGTTTCTGGATCTCTGAGACTGACAAGGGTAGCTTGGCTGAGGGTGTGCTTAAGAATCTGCAGCACAAGCTTTACTTGGGAGAAGGCATACCTAACATCTCCAAGACTCTACAAGTACAGGGTAAGGAATTATTCCATACCCTACTTATGACGACATCGATACGAGTAGTTTGTACTAGTGCTTTCTTCTCACCACACTAGGACTCATGATGGTCATTGTGCTGGGGAAACTACGGAAAATCTCGAGGCATTTCAACGGTTTTGTTTGACTTTTGTTTGCATGGTTGAATGCTTGCGGGGGCTGGGCTTCAGGGTCTGGGGGGCGAGCGGCTGCAAAGAGCCTAAAGTCCATGAACTTATGGCTTGCACGACATTGAAAGGTATGTACACCAATACATACACCCGCACGTGCACAAGTGCGCACACAAACACACCTGCACGCCTAAACCTGCACCTACACCTGCCCCTAAACCGACGCGTAGACATACACCTACACTGCACTCACACCGACATCTACACCTGCTTCTACTGCACATACTACACTTACCTACCTATCTACAGACAGGCAGACAAACAAACTGCAGTACACTACAAGACATTACAGTACATCGCACCTGTAGACACATTCACATGCAGAATCACATAATTGTCTCCATGCTCTGCTTTCGAGAGATAAGATACTTTGCTACGGCTAAGAAGGGGTTGTGCAGGGGCTGTCGTGATTGCTGCACGTCTTCAGCCACATGGAAGCCTTTGGCAAATAAGAAGCTGAGCTGTAGGCCGACAGACTATATACCGATGGCTGAAACATCCCATGGTCATGGGTCCCGCATCAGTTTAGGCTGTCAGGGTTTAGGGATCAGGGTCCCTAACATGCTGTTGCCTCTGCATTACCCGGAACAGGTAACACAGAATATCAATCCTTCCCGACGTTTGCGGTTCTGCAGGTGATGCAGAACTGTATCGAAAAGCGGTATATTAGGGTCCCCTATTGTCGGAAACTCCCATAGGGTGGCCGAGCTAACGAAATCAGAGATATTAGGGAGCGATGGAGGGTTGTAGGACGAGGGACGCCAAAGAGGAGAGCAGCGGCTGAACAGCGGCCTGCAAAGCTGTGGCAGAAACCTGGCCCAGGGTCTTTCATGAGGAGTTTGAGGCTCCGCGTCGGAGGTTTAGGATTTCAGGGCAAACAAAATTCCGATTTGGGGGATACGGGTGAAAGGCTTCGTGGATGGGTTCCGGTGTGCAACGAGACTCCAGCTGAGCGAACAGGGATTTCTCCAAACGCACATATAGTTTTTGTATGTGTGTGTATATATATATATATACATGCACATATACATACAAATTCGGTATATCATGTTCGCCTGCTTGTTCAAGAAGATGTTGTAGAACTGATAAGGTCGGTTCTGTCATCTTGCCCATGCTGAAACTAAAGCCGAGAACCCTCCAGTAAGTACCGACAATGCTGCGAAACAACGTCTCTACACGTAATGCCAACAGAACCCTCCAGTAGGTACCGACAATGCTGCGAAACAACATCTGCAACCTCAATTCAAGCCCGTGCAAATCAACCCCATAAATGAAACGTCGGCCATTTATGTAGGGTCCGTCAGAATTAGAGCAGGGTTCGGGTGCAGATTAATACACTGTTTCCCCACGCCCAGCTACTAGACCCGAAATCCTAAACCTTAAACCCCAAATTACCGCAACGACGAAGCTATGAGATCCATGAGGCCTAAATCGAACGGTGTCGAGTAGGGACTTTAATAAATAGAGTAGAGCTTGGGCAGAAGTGATGCTTGAAAAAACCTCGGCTCCGGTCGTTCATGTGCACCTGCAGCTCGGAGAAGGTGAGGAGAGCGCCCCGCACAGTAGCAGGCTCGGCATCATTGACCTTGGTGGCCGCCCGTCGCTTGAGCACTGCTCGCCACGCCTCGGGTGTGAGTCCCTTCAGGTCTCATGGCACCCAGTTCGAACAGGGCATTGGTGAGGGCCTGAGCCGCTTGCCTCCACCGGCTTGGCCTTGGGAGCCCTGACCTGTCTGCCAATGGATGCCACTTTCGAAACCAGAGCCGAGGCCACCGCCCCGAAGAGGGCACCACGGCCACCCGATCGCACAGCCGCCCATCAGGCCATCCTTCTCCCAAGCTCCCTGGAAAACTCCAACCCGGTGCAAGAACCCTGGGAAACTCGTTCATCATCTGTCATCTTCTTGCGTGTTGAACCAAAAAGCTGGGCATAGCCGGCCCATTCCTGGACTGAGCACTCTGAAAACTAAGTTCCTGATGAAGCACATGCTTCTGCCTAAAGAAGATAGACACACACACACAAACGACAAACCCTAAACCCCTAACCTCGAAACCCCTAAGCCCCAAACCCCTAAACCCCCAAACCCTGCTCCAAGCGCGCACAGCGTCTTAACTAGGAGTTTGTTTTACCGATAGTCCGTTGTGAGGATCCTTGCGTGCATCTCGCCCGGATCGTCCGCAGTGACTGCTTGCATAAACCCCTAAACCCCTAAACCAACAAACACGCGCCTGGCCCGCCGAGGCCCAGCGGCCAAGCGTCGCCAAAGCAGCAGGAAGCGACCGAGCCGGAAGCTCGCCGGCACGCCTGGTGTGGATCTCAACTTCTGCAAAGGCAAGGGCCTGAAAGTTCAATATAAGGTTCCTTTGATGGGGTCTATAAACGCTATTAAAAGGATGTCGTACTGGGGTCTTAATCATTAGACTAGCGTTTTGGGGCTCGTTATACTCTAATTCGGAACCCCCAAAATAGTATAGGTAGTTATTTAGGCCCCTATAGTAGGACCCTGCCAAGCAGTCGCACACGTCGGCGGTATGCAAGGCTTCAGGAAGAAACTAGTCCGAGCTGGAATGGCTTGCATGCACACTCGAACGAAGCCACAAGCATGTGCATACACCGGTACGGCCACCTACGTACATACAGACATGCTTGAACATATATGCCTTCATACATACATGCCTGCATGCATGCATGACTCATGCATGAATGCGTACCTGCATACACACGTACTTAAATATATATATACACACATATACACATACACACACATACATGCATGCATACCTGCGTAATTACATGCATAGGTACGTAGATACCTACATATGTACCTACTTACATGCAGGCATGCATACTTACATGCATAGCTGCATAGATACGTGCGTATCTACATATACAGAAATGTATTGAAATGTAGGTATTTACATACACGAAGAAATGCATACGTACGGAAATGCATGCGTACATACATACATACATACATACATACGTACATACATTATATCCATGCATAGCAGGCAGGCGGGCAGGCAGGCAGGCAGGCAAGCAGGCAGGAACAAAACCACATACAACAATGGTACAACAATCAGATATATATGTATATGTATATATATATATATATATATAAATGTGTACATACACACACACACAGAGCACCGCATGTATGCATTTCTGCGTGTATGCAAATACCTACATGTCTGTATATGTAGGTAAGCATGTACCTATGCAGGTATGCATGTATGTATGTACGTATGCCTGTATGTATGTATGCATGTATGTCTGTACGTGTTTATAACTAGCTGTCTCTCGGTCTACACACGTACCCGTATATGTTTACGCTTTCATGCCCAAGCCTCTGTGGGTGTATGCATATGCACACATTTCTATATATATATATATATCTGTGTGTGCGTATGTACATACACATACACATAGTCAAACATACAAAGTCGTTGCATTTTTGCATATGTATATCTGGCACTTAACACGCAAATCGATGCGTACATAAGCAGGTCTGTCCTCGGCAGATGTCAAACGGCGAAGATAGTACCGATTCGCAATTGGTACCCTCGTTGACCGAAGTCTCAAGCGAAAACATTGATCCCAGTGTCCCGATGAAGGATGTTCAAATCCCACGGCACCTTCCAACTGCAGGCGTGATGGCTTCAGCCAAACACCTGTGCATGTTTGGTGGCTGCGCACAAGATGCAACATCTGATTGATATACACATATACAATCACAGAGGTAGGTACACAGGTACAAGCAGTTCTGAGCCTAGGGACAAATGCAATAGGGCCTTTCCGATTTATCGTTGCGAGCAAGGCTCGGTTAATTGACCCTGAGTTAGCAACGGGCAGCAATGTTCCGGTCTTTAACCGGTTTTAACCGCTCCGCAGAGAGAGCCCCGAGCCCTGGAAAGAAAGGCCGCAAGCTGCTCTATGCTAGGAGGTGCGTTTGGGATGATGAGGAGCCCCACAGCTGCACACTGAATGAGCTCTCCGGGAGGAAGGCTAAAGGCTTTGGAGGCCAGGGCCGCAAAGCGCAGCTGAGATATCGAGGGCCAGGGAGAAAGGCACACAGAGAGAAGGAGACGGGGATGCAACACGGAGGGATAAGGGCGAAGAGCAAGAGAAAGCAAAAGCGAGTGAGCAAAGGATAGAAAATCTCAGAGACAGATACAGAGCCGAAGAGAAAGAAAATCGAGAGAGAGCGAGAGAGCGAGAATATCAAACAGCCAGATACCAAGCTAGAAGCATCGCATGCCAGGAGTTCCACCGAAAATCAAGCAAGTTTCGCATCAACACCGAGTGAAAATGCTCAGTCCGTTTCTTTGATCCCGGAGGCATCCTTCCTGCTTCCACGGTGCGGAAGAACCCCTCGATACCCTCACCCCCAAACCAGACGGACTGGCCGTTGACATGACTATGACGGAAACGATGATGAAGATGGCCCGGATGTCGCTGATAGATCAAAGAAACAAACTTCAGGCTCCACAACTTTCGGACACCCGAAACCATGAAGGCCAAACGCCCAAACCTCCGAGTCCTAACTTGTTGCAGCAGCCCAAAAAACTGATGTAACATGAAGAGCCTAAACCCTATCAAGACCCCTTCCGCCGATTTGTAATTCAAGCTCTGAGAGGCAACACCCCGTAAGCAATGCGGTTAAAACTAGTGCATGAACACACACTTCTGCATGTATATACAAACCTGCTTGGAACTTCTATGTGCGCGCTATACTAGATTATACTATTCAAGTCGCTCTCTCCCTCTCCCTCCCTCCCTCCCTCCCTCCCTCCCTCTCTCTCTCTCTCTCTCTAGATCTCCCTAAACCCTATCTGTTTCTCTTTCACATAATGCACGCTCTACGACTCTACGCCGCCTCTCGGCTTCCATGCCGCCGAAAGCCACAGCGGCTGGCCGTCTGGCGAGGGCCAGGCAAAGGCGAGAGACTTCTCCTGGTGTTGGGAAAAATACTACTGTTCTGTTCTGTTCTGTTGCGGACGGTAGGGCCCTATTCGGAATAATAATACTACTAGCAATAATTAAAGCAATAGTAACAAACATAATGTAGTAATAATAGCAATAATAATGACAATAACAGTATTTATAGTACTATCAAAAATAGTATAGTAATACTAACAATAATAACAGCGATTAGAATCTAATCGTACTAATAATAGCAATAATTAATACTAGCAATAAGCCCTAAGCCCTCATCTCCCTACGCCCTAATCCCTTTATGCATAAACCCTAATGTAAGAACCTGCATGATTAAGAAACCTTGGGCCTTTATTAGGGTTCCCTATATGAATCCTACTATTTTGGGGTGATAAGGCCAGGGTTTCTTATATAATCAGGTTCCTACATTAAACCCTGATAACTCTGCGGTCTCTGGAGAAAAAAGTCTCGACGGATGTGGACTCGGCAAATGACTCCCCGAATTGCCAACCTACATCTACCTTACTGTTGGGCACTTGGGACCCTTATGTGTTGTATAGCAGGTATTATAGATGACATATGGAGCACATTAAAGATGTGTATAAAAATATGTAAAAAACAATATATATATATATATATATATGTATGTATGTATGTTTGTATGTACATACACACATAGTATAGGGATCATCGCGAGTAGGGTGTAGGGCGAGTCGGGTTTCGGGTTTGGGGAACCGCTCACTTGCCTACCGGGGCTTGTCGAAGCGGAAGGACATCGAAAACTCCAAAGTCACTGAAAAGCTACCGGCTCAGAATTTTAGCCGTAGTTCAATGGCTTCCGATCAAGGTAATCCTTAAAGGAACCCTTACGGGTTCCTTTTAAAAGCTTCCTATAAAGGGATCTATAAGTCTTACTGTCAGGGTTGCTATAGGGGTTTCTGTATATAAGGGTTTTTCGGCTTGCGGTATAGGCTTCTCAACCGGGGCTCCAGCGTACCAAGTGAATTTCAGACAAGCCCCAGACTGGAATATCGAGCTCTGAGCTTTGCGGCAAATCTTTCATTGGGGTCGTGTTTTGCAGGGTCTCTAACGTTTCTGGGGCGCAGAGTCGGGCTGCAGGAGATCCGGAAGACGGCGAAACCTTTGTCCAGCGGCTAGCGCTTCTGCTTCTGACTTGTTTCCGAGTTGGATGGCGTTCTGCCAAAGGGAAAGACTCGTGGTTTCCATGGAAAAGTGCACGGAAGTTGGATGCTGTTTGCTGATTAACTGCACTTCGGCCAAGCTTGGACGCCGCCGGAAGTCCCAGCTAGCAGACTGGAATGCCTGGTGGATTTTTCATCGGATGATCAGCCTCGGGTATCGGAAGCAGCGTGAGGGATGGGAAGCAGTGCTCGAAGGGAGCACCACAGTCAGGCCAATGCAAAGGCAACCACCAGTAAAATCCACCAAACTGAGCACTAAATCCTCAATCGACCCCTGAACCCTAAACCCAGTCCGATGTCTTAAAGCTCCTCCTGATCCCTCGGTCTTGTCAGAGCTTCTGGGAAGCCCAACATTCTCCGAAAGAATGGAGGGAAAGTAACCCTAACCGATGATCATTACTATCATAAGCATTACTATTCGTAGTATGTCCATGGCACATGTCAAACCCTAAACCCTAAACCCTAGGTATGCAGGTGGGGTTTTAAACTTTAAGGCTGAAGACAGCAAGAAAGCTTCTTTTACTATGGTAACCTAAACCTCAACTGGGTGTTCGGTGCGTCGGGGGGCTCTATAACTATGTTGGGGCACCCCGAGAAATGCTCCCAGTCATTCATACCCTAAACCCTAAACTGGGTGCAGCACTGCACACACCTAAATCCCGGGGCCCCAAAAGCACATTTAGCAAAACATGTACGAAAAAAGAATGCAGCTCAAAGCGATCGATACTAACCGGGGCCATAAAATGGGAAACTTGAGCCCTACTGTAAGGAGTCGTATGGGTAACTGTTGGGGCTTATGTTGGATCCGAATCCAGCACAACATCCAAGGTGGATCCACCGCTCCTGCATTCAAAACGCCGGCGTTGTCGGCCAGTCGCGCTGCCATCCCGCTTTCCAGAGCCTTTCGGGATTCCAGATGCGTATATACATCTGTGTTTATATATGTATATTATACCCGTCTGTGTAAGGGAGGGGGCCGGATATGGAGCGCATGTTATGGCCATTGTGACATTGTACTTGATTTGAACTGTCGACTGCTGTCGATAGTCTGTGGTGGTGAAGAACAGCAACACTACAACCACCACGGCGACCACAGCGACCACGACGACAACAACCGCAACAACAGCAGCAGCAACAAAAGCAACAGCAGCAGCAACAGCACCAGCACCAGCACCCGCACCGGCAACCGCAACAGCACCAGCACCACCACCAAGCATCGCCACCAACAACAGCAACCAACAACCACATCAACAACATAACAGCAACGGCAACGGGAACAGCAACAGCAACAGCAGCAGCAACACAGCAGCAGCAACAACAGCAGCAGCAGCAACAGCAACAGTAACACAGCAGCAGCAGCAGCAGCAACAGCAACAGCAACAACAGCAGCAAAAGCAGCAACAGCAACGACGATGTCGACAACACCAACACCAACACCACGACCGCCGACAACCACCATGACCGCAACCGCAACCACAATTGCAACCACGACGACTACACAACGACAACAGCAACCAGACCAAGTTACAAGTCCAACCAGAACTCGAACTGCAAACTAACACTCCTCTCAGTACTGCGTTTACTAACGTCGTCTTTGAAACGGAGTTAGTAAGGCTTGCAACATGTGTTCGAGGCCGGGGGGGGGGTGTAGTGTTCAGGGTTTAGGGTTTAGGGTTTGGGTTCAGGGTTCAGGGTTTAGGGTTCTGAACCCTTGGCCCTAGACCCTGAAGGCACAACAGAACAACTAAAGAAAAGACGCAGACCTGGGAAGAGACCCATAAGCCCCTTGACTAGAAGGCATTCCTTGAATGTAGTGAGGTTCCTTCGTGATTCACGCTATGTTGATGGAACCTCAACCACCAAGATCTGCAAGACACGACTAGATAAGATGCCGCGAGCCACCCAATGAACTCTCAATGCAACGGAATCGCGAACCCCTAAACCCTAAACGCCCGTTTAGAAAGCGGGACCGAGCAGCCAAAGTGAACGCTTAGAGTCGACTTCAATCTGAGTTTGGGTTGGGCTTTCAAGGAGGATAACACACGATCTCGCTGGTGTAGGTATAGGACGGTATAGAGATGAGTATATATAAGCTTTTGGGGGTTTATAAGATTGAAGACCGCGGTGGCTTAAGGGGGGTTTGTTCAGGATCTGCGACACCCGAAGTTCAAGGTTGCTATGATGGCGTTCACATTTGGGTAGTTGTCAAAATTATTGTCCCTGATTGGGGTACCCTAAATAGTAGGTGCCGTTGCCGTATCATATTAGGGACCCAACAAGGCACCCTAATTTTGACAACCACCCATTTAAGCCTGTGGAGAGTATCGCGCTAGACTCGACACCAAAGTACTTACCTTCGGTTAGTAGGGCATGGAGGAATGGGGTACAATTATAACTACTATTACTACCATTCTTCCATTCCCTACTATCCAAAGGTAGGAGTAGGGTGCCCGAAATCCCAAAGCCTAGACTTCACGCCACAGAGGGGCCAAGCGAATTTCAAGAACGGGGTTTTGGTGCACTACTTGGAGGTTCATGGGTAGTTATAAGTAGGGTTATGGGTAGGGTAACTATACTTATAACCCATATTAAGGGACTTATAACCCCATTTATAACTACCCATGAACTTCCAAGTATCTGTAAAATCTTATAATTATACCACGGGCTAACCCCTACTGTGTGGTTCTTAGCAGGGCATGGGGGAATGGACTATGGGGACTATTAGTGGGGATTATATAGTAGTCAAGTAGTCCCGCCCTATTCCCCCATTCCCTACTAAGCACCAGGGAGTAGCCCTAGAGTATCTCAGTTGCCGAGTTCATAAGCCCAAAAAAGTTTAAACTTTCAGTTGTAAGCCGGTTTCATTAGCCCAAAAAGTTTAAAGTTTACAAACTCAGCTACTAAGGTATGCGCTCCTTTTGAACTTGCCTGGCGTTGGCGCATGGTCTCGGTCTCGGGCTAAAGCGGTTTGGAGGGAAGTCCTTGAGGAGGTCCCCAGGACCCAGAGACTTCAAGATCCCTTAATTAAGGAATACCTAAGGGATCCTTTAAGGGATCCTTTAAGGGATCCTTTAAAGGATCTATAAGGGATCTATAGGGTTTAGGGTTTAGGGGGTTCTAATATCCCTTAACTAAGGAATATGCTTTAAATTTTAGTGGAGTCCCTAATATGATTTGAGGTATATTCCCTAAAATTCTCTTATAGAGCCCTATTAGATCCCTCTAAGGAACCCTTAGCAATATATTCCTTAGAGACTTCAAGCTCAAACTTTGAAAATCCTTAGGAGCTTGTAGTGGTTTAAGGCTTCGGGGCTCAGAAATTGCTATAGGTTTGAGGGGTTTGGGTTTTATGTCATACACATATATATATATATATACATATGTATATACATATGTATATATATATATATGTATATATACAGACATACCCGGTTACATATAACTTTGCGAAACTTAGGGTTCAGGCTTTAGCGACTTGAGGGCTTATAGAGATGAAGGCAGGGCTTACAAGGCTAGGGTTTTGCTTCAAGGGCCGATGGAGTCTCTGAGCACAAAATCCAGCATGGACGAGCGAGTCAAAAATCCCCTGAAGAGATGCTCGGTCAGAGTGGCTCAGTGGTTTAGGGTCCAGTTTTGAGTTTAAGTGTAGGGTCTAGGGCGTGAGATTCGGGCTTGGGTGTTTAAGTTTATGGTCTAAGGTTTGAGTTTAGTGTTTAGGATTTCAACCTGAGAATATGCAGCCTGGTGCGTGTATGTGTGTGCGTGTGTGCGTGTGTGATGGTGAGCATCGTTGGCAGGGCACCCGCCGACGGCCTGCCGTGGCATGTGGAGAAGATTTGGCGTTCGATAAGAGCCAACGAGCAGCAAACGGTGCTTTTCTGCAGCGCACTCCCAAGCCCAAATGCTAAGCTGTCACTCGGCGAAACGACCTTCAAGAGCACTTAACTGTTGGTTGGCAGCAATGACACTGTTTGGGAGCTTCTTGCCACCCTCAGCATTACAAAACCTGCTGCATGCACTGAAGTGACCCTACGGCCGAAACCCGCCAAAGCCTACGAAGCTACGTAACTATAGGGGCCATTATACTATACTTATTGTAAGGAATCCCCAAAATAGTATTGAGAATCATTTAGGCCCCTATATTACAGCCCTCAAGCTTACAGCCACGACCAAACCGTAAGCTCCTGCAAGATTCTGCAGAGATAAGCACCGTTTGCTCACGAGTCGTCTCCGACTACGCGGGAGCCAAGCTGAGAGTCTTTGTTGCTCCCACGCAGCACACCGGTAGATGACTTTCTCTTTTTTCGAAGTTGGCTTCCCTAAACCCTAAAACCCTAAACCCTAAACCCCAAAACCCTAAACTCTAAACCTTCCAACCCTAAACCCTAAGCCCTAAAACCCTAAACTCTAAACCCCTAAACTCTAAGCCTTTAAGCCCTGAACCCTAAGCCTTAAAGAACCCAAGGCTCTCACTCGATGGGAGAGTTCATGCGATGCCCGGCATCTCTAGGTGACTCCTCAATAATAGGGGAACCATTTTTCCTAGTAAATCGGTTTGAGGGTTTCGGCGCTCACACTCGGGCAATCCAGGCGAGGCATGTGGTTCGAGGTCTGATGAGTGAAACAACTCTAACGGGAATGAATGACCATGAGTTTGAGGGTTTAGGGTTTAGGGTCTTAATAAGGGGACCCCATGATAACAACGGCAAAAGGGTCCTGCTCAGGAACCTAGATCCTGACCTCTTGGGCTGAGGGCTTAGCTCTTCAGCGGAGTTGCCTGGCCACCGAAGGTGTGGGCAATATAGGGTTTCGGGTTTGGGTACCTTGATGAGTAGAATAGGGTTCGGAGGTTAACTACTTACATTCTGAATTACTATAGGTATAATAGGTCACCGTTCGGGAGTGATAGCTCCTATGGTGATACTTTCATCCGCTTGCGATTCGGAGTCTAGGGCGGTTCATGTAAGAGCTGCATCGATGAAGGAACGACTGTCTACTGTTTTCAGGTTAAAACTTGGAGGATATAGCTCTGGCGGATCGGATTGTCGTGTTACTTCATTCCTGGCAGGCTGGTGACTATCGCCGAGATTCGGAAGATGTCAACCAGAGCAAGGAAATCCAAACACACACACAGACAAGTGAATGGCAATTTTGGGCTGTTAAAGCTGGACTAAGCCGACAATCCCTAGACCCTAAACCCTAATCCCTAAAGCGACTGATTTCGGTCTGGAGCCAGCTGCAAGGGATTCTACCAACTGACCTCCTCAGCTTGGTTCGAGTCGAGCCCTCTACGCGACAGTCCCGTATCTTGCCCCCGGATTAGGGTTTAGGGTTTAGGGCCCCTAGAAAAGGCTTTTCTTTTTGACACTCTTTTCCGTCTGCCCAAGTTTTAGGAGCTCGTAGCTTAAAAGGTCTAGGGTATAGGGATTTAGGATACCTTCCTGCCTGTTCCCTAAACCCTAAACCCCCTAATTGAGACTGCAATGTATGGACAGGGACACGGCAAGGCGCCTTCTGGAATCCTCCGAGCCCTGTACCCCGGCTAAAAAAAACAACCGAATACAGGGGCCTTAACAAATCGAAGAGGGTTCTAGGGCCCACGATTGCTATATTTTTGTAGGGTTTACAAGGGGATAATACAAATAGCTACTCCGGCACCTATAGGCTACACTTTTAGGCCTAAATCTCAGGACCTCGCTGAGGTTGGACTGTGCTCCGCTCCACAGGAAGCTTTATAAGGGAGAGCGCTGGAATTGGCAGGCTGAGGTTGACAGCACCTGTCGTTCTTCAGCCTGATTCCTTCTAGGCCTGTGCACGCACATGAGCGTCTAGAAGGCTTGTCTCACATCCTCGGCACGAGAGGCAGGACGGCGCCACGGGATGTGGCTCATGGCATCAGCGTTGCCCTAGGAAAAGGAGCCAAGGAGCCATCGAAAGACTCTTGAGATCCTTTTGTTCCTGGAGATGGTTCCGGATTCGGCACTCGATTGAGCAGCACCTTCGCAATGCCAAGACATGACGCCTTCATGGTTGCAGAACGCAGCAGTAGTAGCAGCAGCAGCAGGAGTAGTAGTAGTAGTAGTAGTAGTAATAGCAGTGGTAGTAGTAGTAGTAGTGGTAGTAGTAGTAGTGGTAGTAGTAGTAGTGGTGGTGGTAGTAGTAGTAGTGGTGGTGGTAGTGGTAGTAGTAGTAGTAGTAGTAGTAGTAGTAGTAGTGGTAGCAGTGGTAGTAGTGGTAGTAGTTAGGTAGGTAGGTAGGTAGATAGTAAGTAATTAAGTCATAGTATAGGCTTGAGGCGGTTCGAATGCGTGTCATCTAGATATGCTCGCAGATCCAGCAGCTGTGATGAAAGCGCGAACGCTCCAAACTGCAGCCGATGATTCTTCACATAAACAGGCATGCGATGATACATAGATTGGAAGACAACTGTAGGCGGGCAGGGAGATAGAATGCCACTGGATGGACGGGTAGGTAGGCAGAGATAGAATGCCTGGCCTGAAAGAAATGCAGCGCAAAGTATGAACCGGAAAGCACTCTTGCTATACGAGATTCTACAGAACATTATCGAGTGTTCTGCTGCACAGCGAGGAGCTGCTCAATGTCACCTCCAAGTTTTCTAAGTCTCAAATCAAAGGATCTCACCGAGACTGGGCTGAACTCTGTTGCACTCGTGCGGTGGGGCAGGTCTGGGAAGGCGGTTTGAGCTTAAGATAAATGGGCACAGTTAGCCGCATGATGTTTTGCTGCTCTTTGCAAGAAGAAGCACATGTAGCTGTTGCGTGAAGGTCCAGAATACTGACAAGCAGTCGCGCCGGTAGTCGTATTGGTAGCACTAGTAGCAGTAGTAGTAGTCGTAGTAGTAGTCGTCGTGGTGGTGGCGGTGGTACTGGTGTTAGTTAGACAAAAGCAGCAGCACCAGCAGAAAGGAGCAGAAGGCCAGCCCTCCGGCAGGCTGGCTTAAGACTTGAATTAGGGTTTGGGGTGTGTGTGTGTATATACATATATATTAGTTACTGTATGTAAGTATACGCATGTAGAGAGAGAGAGAGAGTCTCCCCGACCATTGGCAGAAGGGCGACCGCGGCGACGACGACGACTACTTCCCCTGGCTCCTCCTACTCTTGCTTCCATTGTTCCGACGCCTATAGTACGGAAGCCCTTTTACGCAACTGTTGAGCCCAGGCCCAGCCCTCAGGATTGGTGCTCTGCATGTTTGATCCAATGGAACATTCTTCGCATAGCCAGGGTAAGGCGGAGTTTTAGGCATGTGTAGCGTTGGAGAAACCAACCATGTTCCCGTGAGACGGCCCTTGCCATTCGGCAAGGACTGTGGGGTTAGCTGGAAGAAGCGCAAACGAGTGAAAGCCAACCGGTGCACTGAGCTGAACACCCCTGAATCCCACAACCCCGGAAATCCCACAAATGTCTGAAGCCGGACCTAAACAGCTGTCATCCTGCAGCCCGCACCGTGGATCCTGTCTTGAGCCCGTACCAGCTAGACCCAAGAAATTTTCAGTCATGAATTCCATGAATATCTCAGAGGAAACACAGCTCCTGGAAGTAGTGAAGGTCTTCTCTAACATGTGATCTGCACTTGTAGCCCTGAACATACAAAGAAGCGGCTCATGACACTTCAGCCACCTTAAAACAGAGTGTGTAGTTAGAGTCACAGGCAAACCTGATTGAGGCGTATGCCCAAGCTAAATGGTTCGGTCGTCTTGAAAGTTGCCTCGAAGTGTTCGAAGCCGCGGCAACGATCACATGCGTTGCTGTCGGGCGGTGTTTTCGAAGAGGCGATACGTGAACATGTGCTATTCACACATGCCGGGACATGCTGCAAAGGCCACTATCGGTCACTGTTGCTTGTGCGACTGGGGAAACGCACGTCCTCCGCTGTGATGTGGAGCGGAGATTGGAGAACGGAGTGTACAAATCTCCTGATCTCGGGTCCACTTGGAGGTTCATGGGTAGTTATAAGTAGGGTTAGGGGACTTATAACCCCACTTACAACTACCCCATGAACCTCCAAGTAGGGTAATTTTCAAAGCGTTCTCAAACCCAAGTCTCTCCTGCATCCAAGTCAAGTTGGACAGAAGAAAACGCGAGGCAGTAAGTAGAGCACAAAAAAAGGCGTAAACTCTTGAACCCCTAACCCCTGAGCTCGGAGCCCTGAACGCCTGATCCCACCTCATCTCACTCTGCGAAACATTGCAACCCCGAAACATCCGTGGCCGTTCTCTCGTCTGCAAGGCCTCAGAAGGCCGTTTTGCGAAGGAGGGGACAGGGAGCTACACCCCGGCATCCTGGCTCGTGATGGTTGCTCGACGCGCCGGGCGGCACCAAAGGCACGTATCTGCATAAGAAGTAAGAGTCATGATTTCATGTACATAGCCCACTTATAGCTATGGCATATAACTCAAGGGCCGCAATGTTAAGGCATTCGTCTCCTGCAACGTGGCGAACTTGGCGATGAGGTTGAAGGCATGAGGGCTAGGGCTTGAGGCTATGGGCTGCATGAGTAGATTGAGGCTGAAGGACTGCAGCCCTTACGATACAACCCTTCTGGAACTCTTACAAAGACGTTCTGTATGTGTGAGGTCTTGAGCCATCCGTTTAACGGAAGCCCCGCGAGCGACGCAGCACTATCACGACAAGCTCTGTGACCAGAATGCAAACTGGGAAGTGAACATCCCGATTTCCGGATAGCAAAATTTTGCCGAGGCTAGTTGCATGGCAAAAGCAAACATCGGACACGGCCGCGCACAAGAAGCATGAGCGAGAAGAATACACGGTGTACTTGCTCGTGCTTCTTTCCACAACGGCATCTTTGCCAAGATGAGCAGAAAGCCTAGTGCTGCATCCCCCCCACCCTATGCTTGAAGCTCTCTTCCATGCCCCTTGTGCCGTTCTGCGAACACGCCTGCAACAAAGCAAGTTCAACGGCCAAACACACGTCCGGAACCAGACCGTTTCCCGGGCGTTCCGAACACACCAGGAGGAAAACTTCAACCTTACACTTTGAAACTCTTAACCACAAGCCCTGGTAAATTTAAATGATCTCGGTCCCTTCATCAAGCACAAAGTCTCTCAACAGCTCATGAACATTCCGAGCTTACCTGGAGGTAACTTCAATTCAACAACCTCCATCTCTGACTGAACTGTGAGACAAAAGGAGCGGTAGTGGTTGTAATTGTAGTTGTAATCTAAATCTCCTCCCAAGGAAACCCCGCGATTATGCATGTACATGTACATATATATATATATATGTGTATATATATATATATATATATGTGCTGTACATCTTATGTATGCGTATTATAACAAGCCACTAGTAAACAGCAATTACATAAATAACAGAATGCACATATATATGTGTATATATATATATATATGTACACATCCATACAAACATACATACATATAGATATAGACATTGGTGGAGGTGCTGGCCATGACTTATCACGGTTCCCATAAAGTGAACCCCAGAAAGTTGGAACATGGGTTTAGGAGGATTCGTGCTAGGATCCCCTATACTCTACCTTAAGGGCATGAGGATATTGATGTTCCAACTTTCTGGCTTCTACTATAACCCTTAAACTCCTAAGCCCTTAAACTCCTAAACCCTTAAACTCCTAAAATCACGGTTCCCATAGAAACAACACATCAGGTCGACCCCTTGCCGCGCGGCCTTGATCACGCTGCGATTGGTTCGGGGCTGCGGGGCTCTGAATTGGTCAAGATCTTGGGGGGTTAGGGTTTAGGGGTTTAGGGTTGAAAGTTTAGGGGTTTTGGGTTTAGGGGTTTAGGGGTTGGGGGTTTAGAGTTGAGGGTTTAGGAATTTAGGGTTTAGGGGTTTAGGGTTTGGGGGTTTCGGGTCAATTGGTGTATTGCAGGCGTTAAGAACTGAACAGAGCTTGGGGCGGCATATCATACAATAGCTATAGTAAGGAGCCACAGCCAACAAGAATTCCACGAAACTATCCACGCCACTACACATATGAGTTCATGTGTCAAGCTATCCTGGCAGATTGAACAGGAGACTCCGTCCTGGTGCTTCTGGACACTGGATAGTACACATCCCGGTGGTATCATCGAGGTATCCTTCCTGAACAGCATCAAAAGCTCAGTATCCTCCGCAACTCTAGAAAAGCGCCTCTAGACTGCAGTGCGATGCGTTACCACATACGAAGACTGCGAGTGGTCTGGATCAGGAAGTGCCGGCTAACACCGACACAGGCCGGACCGGCGTGCTACTGTCACCCTTGGCCGGGCAACATCTGAAACCTCGGAACAGGGTTTGGTGGCGCAGGGCTTCAAGGTTTTGGGCCTTTTGGGCTTTCGTATTTTAGGGTTTAGGGTTCAAGGCTTTGGGGATTTGGGCTTTAAGGGTTCAGGGTTTGAGGGGTTAGGGGGTCCGTGCACTCCAGTCTACTTCCTTTGATTGGCGAGTTATGATTCGGACGCCGTATGACAGAAACTATGTGACCAATAAAGCAGAACCGCATCGAAGAGTAACAAGTAGAGGCAGGGCTTTAGGCAGGGTTAGGAACGTCCAGGAACACTTACTTGTCCAGCATCGTAGGGGAACCAATGATTAACCTTTTGTACTATATAGGCAGTATAGTACCCCAAACATGGTAAGGGTTCAACTGAAGGTTAACATTTGGCATTATATAGGGAATATGGGACCCCCAAAAGGTTAAAGGTTACCTACTCCCCACCAAGAACACGTCCGAGGCTGTAGCAACATGTGGCGCTCGACTTCTCCACGGTCTCCTAGCCAGAGCTAGCCAGAAACCCTAAACCCTTAGGCCCTTGTTGGCTTCTTGTGAAGGAACTTCAACTAAGTTACCATGATAGGGATCTGTAGCAAACCATAGGCTGATAGGGTTCCTTTTCCTTTATAGTAGAACTTAATTAAGCTCCTTAACAAGAGCCCAGATTCAGAGTCCTGGGCCCTCACCGATGAGCTTGTAATGCATGCGCATGATTCGTCACAGGTGTATGGCTGGGTCTGTCGCAGCAGTTCCGTCTTTTGCGCTTGGGTCTGCCACGCTGTGCCTCGCTGAAGTCCGAGAACATGTCGAAACTCCTTGGCAAAGTTGTTCAGATGTTGAGCCCGGCACTCCTCTGAGTAGAATCCTCCAGTGATGTTCGTCAAGGGGCCTGGACTTGGAACCCAAGCTAGTGTGCATGATGCTGATGCAAGTGATGGTGATACCAAGACTCCTCCTCCTCGTCCTTCCTACGCTCGGTATGGCTGGTTGTTTCTTTGGCTGTTGCTACAACTCCTGCTACTACTGCCCGTTACCACCTATTACTAGCATTGGTGTGGGATTCTCGCGTTCGTGGTGGTGGTGGCGGTAGTAGTAGCAAGTAGCATTCACAAGTCCAAGTAGCAGTGGTAGCAGTGGTAGCAGTAGTAGCAGTAGCGGTAGTAGCAGCAGCAGCAGCAGCAGCAGGAGTAGTAGTAGTAGTAGTAGCGGTAGTATCAGTAGTCTCAAGAGGGTCAGTAGTAGAAGAAGAATAGTAGTAGCAGTAGTACTAGTATCAGTAGTATCAGTTAAGTACGTAGTAGGTAATTAGTCAGCAATAGAAAGTAAGTAGCAGGTTGGAGGTTGTAGGTTGTAGGAGGTCGGTAGCAGGTAGGTAGCTACTACTACTATTACTACTACTACTACTACTACTACCACTACTACCACTGCTACCACTACTACTACTACTACTACTACTACTACTACTACTACTACTACTGGAAGTGCTACAACTACTGCCATTATTAGTACTGCAACTGCTCCTAGTATTGCTGCCGCAGAGGAAACGCAGCTGCCGCTGCTGCTATTTTCTTGGCCAGCAAGGCCAACGAAGCCGAAAGTGCAGGGCCTGAAAGCCTCTGTTGATTCAAGTTCGAGGCAGATCAGCACGTAGACGTAGACCCTTCAAGATCGTGAATGGTCCGAACCCTGCCTCCTACGATTTACATACCACTGAAGACCCTGTCTGCGTCCCGGCTCAAACCCCTAAACTGCAACGGGCCCCAAAAGTCCTTCAGCTCTCAACCTCCTGAAGCCGCTTCAAACCCCACCCCTGAGCCTTACATTAAATCCCTAAACCCCAAAACCCTGAACCCCTAACCCCTCAAAACACCCCTGACACCAAAACCTATACAACAAACCCTCAAAACCACCAAAAAAAAACGAAAGCCCCCAAACCACAACCTTTCTGCCTCAACAAAGCAGAGCCTTCCGATCAGAAGCCATGTGGCGGTTGCAGATCCGTCAGCTCTTCCTTCCTGTGTGGCGCTTAGGGCTCGGAGGGTTTAGAACTTTGGGTCTTGGGGTTTATAAGTGTTTTCGGCTTTATCTAGATGGGTTTAGGTGTTAGGGCTTGGGATTTTAGCCTTTCGGGCATTAGGGTATCAGATTTCATGGCCCCAAAGGCCTGAAGGTCTACGGTTTAGTTTGATTATCGTATTGGGCTTCCGGATCACTGGGCCCTTTGTGAGGGATGCGTGTGGAGGGAGCAGAAGTTTCCTCAGAAGCCGTCGGTATTCGTTTTTTAGCTCTGGGGCTCCAGAGCTCTGTGGGGAAGAAAGATGCCACTACTCACAGAATAGGGTTTAGGGTTAGGTTTCCGCACACTCATAGAAGGACTTCTGGCTGGTGGAAACCCGAGCTTTGAGCCTCAAGCGCGCTAAACCTGGATGCCTGGTCCAGCCCACCAGATTGGCATCCTGGGCCCAGAAGAGTAAAGAGCCATGCACGTCAGGCACCAGAAAGGCCTCTGTAACAAAACCACCTGACAACTTATGCCAGGACTAACTTGGTGATTGCTCTTGGTCATTTCTATCTGTGCTACTATTAGTGGCATATGAGCATAAGGTGTTGAATTATTGTTTTGTTTTCTCGGGATTTTAGAGTCTGCTGTGCTGGAGGGGCTCTAGGTGTGTCGCTGCTCTGGGGCCTTGTTGTTCAAAAACCCTTGCGACTCAATAATGCACTGAAATCGTGCAATCACACTATTGACAAACAAATTCAGGCAGCACAAAAGCCTGATTAACCAGTAAATGAACCCCAGGAGCCACACTGCGACCGCAACATCATCAACTTACTTCTCTATGCTTTCCGCCCCTCAGCCCTAAACCCCAAACCCCTAAACCCAAACCAAGATGTTCCCTCTTGCCAAACCCGTGGACGGCCGGCTCCGCCTCTTGAAGTTCTTGATGAAGTCTCTGGAATATTCGATGGCCTTGGGGGTTCTTTTGAAGTGAGGTTTGGGGTCGCGTTGGGTAGAAGGCTTCGGTTTAGGGTTGGAGTTCTTTTGAGGTTGGGCTGGTTTGGGGTCTGGTAGGGTAGAGGATGCCGGTTTAGGCTTGGAACGGTTCCGAAAATTGCGGCTTCACTTTTTCGACTAGCGGGTTCCTGTCCGTAAGGCCATGAGTTGCTAGTCGATACAGTGCAATAAAAATAGTGTATAGTTTGTATTATAGTCAGCATAGTCTAGTACAACCGCGGTTCAGGGCCGCTCAGGATGACGAACGCTGTGCAGCCCGTGCCGGATGCCTCTTTCATGCATATTCAAGGGCAAGGCTCAAAGATGCGCCACACAAAAGCTGTGAAAAGCAACCAATGTAGAACAAGGAGATCATGCGGGGGGGGGACATCGGGTTTCCATTTCAACAACATGGCACAACCGAAGCGATACCTGCATCTGGCTCATGAGCAATGCAAACAAGTACCCCGGGGTTTCGGGTAATAGCCCTCGCCACCTGGCACGTACCGATGTGCAGGCCCAGTGGCTTTCGTGTGAGTGGTGTAGCACTGGGACAGAATCGCACAGAAGGCGTCGACATTGATCCTTCGCAGGTGTAAATCACAGTCACACCAAAACTACCATAACCCGCACCGCCGTCATCATCATAAAGTAAAGCCCTGAACCCTCATCACAACCCTCTTTATCACATGATCGCCGTCACTCATAACAAAACTAACTCTGAAGATGGGAGGCCAGGGATATCTCAATCGCCTGAAATCGACTCAAGGACGAGCGAGGGATCAGGGTTTCGGGACTTTATGGGACTAGGGATTTGCAGGGTTGCCGTGCAGTGCTTTAAGACTTTTCGCGCAGAGATGGATTTCTTCAGGGGTCACTTGTATGTGGGTCTCTCGCTTGCTTGTTGATTCTTGGGTTTTTTTGCCTTGGGTTTGGGGTTTAGGGTTTTAGCAGAACGGGCAGGGAGACGTTAATGGAGGAACAAAAGTCAGAACTACCCTTGCAAGGCCTATGTAAACCCACATCGCAGGTTTGAGCGTAGTATGCTCGGACCCTGCAGCTCCTGGCTGGAAAGCCAACGGGTTTGAAGAATTTCGCCTGGATGTCAACCGGTAATGCCCTTCAAACCCCACCAAACCCTAAAGACCTTCTACCCAAATGCCCCAACGACCTGCACCTAAAACGTCAAGCCCTAAGGCCCCAAACCGTAAAGTACTGTTTTGGGGGGTTCCTTGCTATAATTATAGTATAATGAGCCCCAGGACCCTATTCTAATTATTAAGGCCCAATCGGCCCGCGCCGTGGGCTCCGCATGTCAGGTCTGCATGCAGGAGTTCTGGTCGACACGACGCCTACGGCAGCATCTGAGGCGGTCGGTTCGCTGCGTACAGGCCTACGTTGAGGCTGACTTAGGCCAAAAGAAGATTCATGTCGATACAGCCTTGATCAATCTCCCTCCGGCTCCGCTTATCGGGCCGCGACCGTGGTGCCACCACTTGACAGATATCGACACTTGGTAGAGACACACGATCGCCAAGCTGTGGCCACTGCACTTAGGACCTAGGATGCTTCCTCGCAGTGGTGACTTCTGGCGTCTGGCCGTCGCTCTCACTGAAGTTTTGGCCGACGATTAGGGGCCGTCTGTTGTCGTAGTTGGCGACATGAAGGCCCACATTCAGGGCACATACCTGGCCTACGGGCCATCAGCAGCCGTGCAACTGCACGCTGCTCCGCTTTTTTGCTTCGTAGCCGTAGCCTTGCATGCGGAAGTCGGGAGTGTGTCATCAGACTCAAGCCGCAACAGCCAAAGGAACCCTAAACCCTCATAGTACTGCTATCAACCCTCAGCCGAACCCTCTAGCCATACAGCACCAAACCCTAGATCCTAGGTGGGTTACTTGCCACCAAGCGGCACGGTCAGTCGGGAGACGTCCTCTGCAACCTCGCCGGTCTGCTGTGTCGGACAAACAAGCAGTGACTATGCAGTCTAGGGTTTAGGGCTTAGGCTTTAGGGTTAAAGTAGCGATACAGCCTAGGGGGTGATTGTCTAAGGGAATAACTGCCGGAAAGAAGAGTTGGCTGTTCAAATAGTACTGAGGATGCCACGAAATATCCACACAACAAAGAACCAGCAACCACAAAGCGCGGTTTCGGGATACCCAGCTAGTGGCTCATGCGGAAAGTTAGGTGGGGTTCATAGATGAAGACTGCCCAATCTTAATCCTTAACCCTTTTTTGTACGTACACCCTAAACTCAAAGCCCTAAACCCTTAACTCTTGAATCCTCTACTCGGAGCGTCAGACCTACTCTTGAATCCAAAACCCTAAAACCCTAAACCCCAGATCCTTTCTGCAGCCGAGGCACCAAATCTCCCTGATACGCCCAGGACGCCCAGAGGCAAATCTCGGCGATCCAAGTCTCGTCCGTCACCTCTTAATACAGGGGCCTGAACGATTAGAATTGGGTGTAAGGATCCCCAGGGATCCATTAAAGGACTTAGGGTTTAGGGTTAAGGGTTTAAGGTTTTGGGATTAACAAGGGCCTTAACTAATGGTTTTAACAGGGTTCCTTTGAAGGGATCCTTAAAGGGGTCTACAAGGGATCTATAGTAAAGGTCTATAATATAGGTTTGGGGGTATACTATACTACAAATATCATAAGGAGCCCACAAGATAGTGCAGGTTGTCGGCGCCAAACCCGGGTTTTAGGGTTGTAGGTTTTATTAGCTCTGTTTACGGTTTCGGGTTGTACGTTCTATTAACTCGGCCACCCGCCGATAAACTCGACAACCTGTTGGCCCTAATGCAGAAATCTTGCAGCCTCCTGGTGCTTTTCCTCTTCGTTCCTGTCAGCGTAGAAGTAGTTCAAGGATCCGTTCAGCCTTGAATGCGCATGAGGTACAAGGCTGGATTCATGTCAAATCATCTTCTAGGCTCATAAGTGACCCCTAAATTATAAGGGTACCCTTTTTCCTAATATTCGGTGTTAAGAAGGGGACCCCAAGCTAAAAAGGGCAAAAGGGTACCACTCAGGAGCCATGAGTGTAAGATCGAGCCAGGAAGCTTCAGGTAAGCCGCTGTTGCCTGGCAGATTGGAAGGGCTTTCAGTTCGAGTATATAGGGGCCTTAATAATGAGAATAGGGTTCCTTTAAAGGGGTTTATAAGGGCTACTATGAGGGATCGATATGGGTACTGCAACATAGGGGCCTAAATAATTAGAATAGGGCTTTGGGAAATAGTAGACTGTAACTATAAGAAGGAGCCCCCCAAAATAGTATCTAATTATTTCGGCCCCTGTAGTTCAGATTCAGTTCCATTTCATGCGCTTGGTTGTCGAATCAGCTAGAGGCAGCCCTGCAGGATTTCCGAACCATATAACATCAAGTTCTGCTTGCCTCGGCAATGCAGAGCATGAACTACATGGAAACTGTAAGAATTGACACAGCTTGACAACTCTCCCGGCCGTCGTTTGCCAAGAAGTTACGGAAGCCAGGGTTTCACCTAGGGTTCTTCGGTACAGCGGCCGCCTGCATGTGGATATCGGCTCCGTTGCTGCGACAAGACTCGCAAAAACAAAAACAAACATGAAGGAAGACCTTACGAAAGGGGTCGTCACAAGTTTTCAATCCATCTAGAATCTAATAAGTTGCTAAATGATACACTTTCCGAAATCTTCAGCCGAACGCAGGGAGATCAGCGAAATCCAAGACCAATCCGCGTTTGCAACATGAGCCTTAGCATTAATAGGGGCTTCAACAATCCGATCAGGGCTATGGTGGGGGCATAATATCATACAAATGTAGCAAGGAACCCTGACGCATTTTCAACCCAAGACCCAAAACCCTATCCCGACCCCTATATCGACTCCACTACCAGCACCACCAGAGGAGACTGCTCGATCGAAAACTTTTGGAAAGCTCCAAAAAACACTACTGCTAAACCCAAATCTTAAACCCTGACCACGACGTCCTAGACGTGTTGAATTCTAGAACTTTGGAAAGCTCCAAACAACTCCCTCCCTCTCTTCCTCGTCGCCCTCGTTAATCTCGTCTAATTTTAATACTCTAGAACTCTCTACCAGTCTGTCGATCTACCTACCTATCCATCTATCTAGCTGTCTAACCATCCGTCTATCTAACAGAATCTACCATCCATGAATGCATCTATCTATCTAAGTAGCTAATCTATCTATCCATCATCTGTTTTTTATCATCAGTCTGTCCATCTATACAACTATCCAGCTGTCAACGTGTTTCTATGTATTGTCTATCTAGCTGCCCAAACCTACTATCTGCTTATCTCTCGGCCTATCTATCTATCTACCTATGCATCTGGCTAACTCACTAGTAGCTATCAATCGCTCTACTCATGTATTTGGCTACTATCTACAAACCTGACAAACTAACTAACTGGCTAGCTAGCTAGCCAGCCAGCTGATGAGCTAGCTATCTATCTATCTGTCTATCTATGTATTCTATCTAACAGTCAATCTATCTATCTACCACCTCCATCTCTATCCATCTGTCTGTCTGTCTGCCTGCCATATCTCTGGTCAGTCTGGTCTTTGTGTACAAACAAATAAATGCTAGATGTATGTATGTTTGGCTGCCTCTCTCTCTTTCCAGCCCGAATCACGACTTCGCCTACACGCTACGAACGGTACATATGGCAATGCTAAACAGTAAGCTAATGAAACTCAACGACCTACCCTAAAGGCCCTGTGCCTTGCTTCCGCCCAGGAAGATAAAATCCCCGCTGGCCGCCGCGACATCTTCCATCGCTCCGGTAGCTAAGTTATGCATGGTCTGCATGACCTGCCGAAGGCCAAGCTTTCGACTAAACGCAATTTAGGGTGTCGGCTCTATAAGGCTTTATGACTGCTAACAAGGCTTCATGGGACTGCTAAGGCGAAGTGGCGGCTGTAAGTTGGGTCTTGAGGGATTTTGAAGCATAAACCGAGCCCTATTTAACTTAATGTAGGAACCTGATTAAGAAACCCTGGGCCTATAACCCCCCAAAATAATAGGGTTCATATAAGGAACCCAAATAAAGGCCCAAGGTTTCTTAATCAGCTTCCTAACTTATGCGCTCGAGAGTCTTCGGGGGAAGATCATGGCTTCGGGCTCGTGCTTCCCTGTTTTGGAGATGAAGGGATCCGCCAAAGAAACGGCAGCCGGTTTTAGTTATAACTGTCAGGAAGAACATTACTAATTACTAAGATGACCCGTGTTTACATTAAGTACGCTTATTTGTGTTTTTGGTTTTGATAGTCAGAATAGGGATCTGGTCCAGGCTTTTATGTATAGGGGCCGAAACAAGAATACATGTTCCTGAGGAGTCTACTATAATGTAAGAACCAGACTAAAAAACCTGGCCCTATAACCCCAAAATAGTAGGATCCATATACAAGACCCTAATAAAGACCCAGGGTTTCTTAATCAGGTTACTACATGAAGCAGTTTTCAGCAATATGCCTGTCCATTCAGGTCCTCAGTAAGATATGTGAGTTTCCGAGAATAAGGGGCACCATGTTTTGGGGTCTTTCTAATACGGGTCCTACTTTTTGGGTGCTAGATTAGGTCCCCTATTTTCCGAAACTACCATATAGTGGCTTGAGGGGGTTTGAAGCTTCGTCACACTAACGTGCTAATGAAATAAATCTCGCTGTGGATTACTGGTGCGCGAAAGCATGGCAGCTGGCTTTGGGATTTGGGACTTGGGGTTGCGGGTCAGGCGAGTTGAAGACTGAACTTTAATTTGCAAGTCTGCATTCATGATTTTGAACCCTAAACCCTATGCCTAAACTCGGTGCTCGCATTTTGGGGTTGAGGGATTGCTAGGGTTCTTCGCAGGGATGAGGCCTTCTCGGCTTCTCGGGCAAAGCCACTTTATCTTTGAGATTTATAGGCTTGTAGTGGGCAGGTAGATGAAGTGAGCATCAACACGGTATGTCTTCAGCTAATCCCGCAGATGTGTATGAGCCGCTGACAACTTGAGTATGGTGCAGAGCCTCAACAGCAACAAACTGCTGGGTACAGCCACCTATAGTTAAAGACACACTGCTGGAATGTGTTCACGCTGCCCCGAACTCTTGGCTCTAGCCTTGTGAGTCCGTGTGTTCGTTAAGCAGAACGCACCTGCACGTCTTCCGTGGGAAGAAGGTTGTCCAAGTAGCCTCATGCTCACGTTCCGAGCACGTTCGGAAACGGAACGAAAGTATCGTAAGGAAGCGAGGGAACGTGGAGCTTAAGACTTATACATAACAGGAAGATGGGCACTTCGTACTCCTGTAGTCAGCATCGACAACAACAACATAAGCTTCTGCTGGCGGCCAGGTGCATGGTCAGATGTCATACTGCGGTGTCTGTAACCAGGGAGTGGGGGTTTCGGTCAAATGGGTCTGTGCTCTGGCGCATGCCTCATGCAAGGCGAATGCTGCTCCGCCTAGTAGAGTTTAGTGTTTGGGGCTTAGGGTTTAGAGCAACTCCAAAGCAAGAGCCAAGCTCAAGGTCAAAGCCCATGCTACTTGAAGACTTGAGGCTCCAATGCTGTGTAACCTTATAGTTCCGTTACAAAACCCGTAAGGGAACCCTTAACCAAACAAGCGCCAAGATGCAGTATCGACATGCTTACCTCAAGTGGAGAGGCAGCCCCCAACACGATTTCCTAATTTTGAGAAAGCGGCTTAGCTTCAGCATGGCGTCGTTTCGCCTAGCAAAGTCCAGCTCGCCCTTGAGGCTGTTGGAGAGCCTTGGACTTTTCGAAATAAGGCCCGGGCGTCTCATACAAACGGGTCTGAGAAATCATAACATGTACTCCTTTAGCCTAGCCGCTGTGGAAGGCACGCCCAACAAAACCCTGTTCTAGTGATTAGCGCCCCGTCGATCATGGGTAACATACCACTGCAGAAAGATACTTCTAGGCTCTTCAAATTCGGGTGAGCCCCAACCCCATATAAACCTACCTAGAAGCCCTAAACCCGAAACGCCCAAGATCTTCATACCTTCGCGCCAAGCTTGAGAGGGCAGCGCGGGAGCTGCTCCAAGCCCAAAGGGACTGGGTTTTAGGCCTTTTTGATAATTAGGGTTTAGGCTTTTAAGTCTTTGTGATAAAATTGTCCCTCCTACTTCTCGATTTGTGCGTGTCATCCTTGCGCAGGGGCCATGCAAAACTTCTCTGCATCGTTCCAGTTTTATCGGATGATCCCATTTGCTTTTTGATAATTAAGGTTTAGGCTTTTAAGGCTTTGGGATTTAGGGTTTTAGCATTGTAGGATTTAGGGATTAGGGTGTTAACGCTCAGAGTTCAGGGAGCTGTTTCACATCTGTCTGAGGCCTCCTACACTTCCACGTACAGACAATTAATCTGTAACTGCTTCCGGCATGCCTGAGGGGCCCTCCCCTCTCGAAAACAGTAAACCGACTCTGTTGGCCGTCGTTGACCCTTACATGACAGCGTGCCGAATCCATCCTCTCGGATTAAGGCCCCCCCCCCATGCCAAGCCTGTCTCCACGAATAAAACCTTCAATATCAAGTCCATTTTTACTGGTTGCATTCCTCAAGTGCTCCTAGCCTTAGTCTGACTAACCTCCTCATTTCGCAGTCTGCAGACCTTGCCGTCCGAAGCAAAACGATCTCAACAGCCCAAGACTTATTATGCCTTATGCGGGCAGGCCCCTTCATTACAGAGCCTAGCTCCTAAAACAACAGGTTTTGGATCCGAGGTAAATCCTGATCCCAGAGCCCCGGTCGTTAGAAAGGAGTGGCAAGGCCCTAAACTCAAAAAACCTAAGGCCAGGGTTTAGGGCCAAGTCCTTCTACGCAAACCGGTCAGGGAGAGACCGAGAGAGGGGATCAGATTACATAAATCAAAAGAAAAATGTAGATACGTATACGAGTATACATATAAAGATCACGATACACACCGAACAAAAACATATATATATATATATATATATATATATATGGCCATGGGTCAATACCCCGTGTTGTCGCGGGGCCCCCCCCTCTGTTACAAACCCTTGTCGCGCCGGCTTTGTTTCAAACCCTTGTCGCGCGGCATTGCTGGGGCACCTCCAATATTACTGACAGGAATGTTGCGGAATAGCAANCCTTGTCGCGCGGCATTGCTGGGGCACCTCCAATATTACTGACAGGAATGTTGCGGAATAGCAAACAAGCCGACACCCTGCGATTTCACGAGGGAGAGTGCGCAAAGTATAGAAAGAAAGTGAGAGTTCAGCAAGCTGTCAATCCCGAAGCCTCCATCGTGCAGGAGCGTGGTTTAGGGTTTAAGGTTTAAACGGCTTAGGGTTTAGCAAGGTCTTGGCCTTACGCAAAACTGGCCTCTNCCCTTGTCGCGCCAGCCTTGTCGCAAAAACCCGCTTTTGTTACATACTTTGTCGCGCGAGGGGCGCCCCGGCCCTGTTACATACCAGAAGGTTTTGACTCACTGCCATATATATATATACACACATTATGCACACATGCGTATACATATACATACAGACATGTGCAGGCAAAGGTGATTTTCAAGGTGGTACTGGGCATTTCTGCACCCGAGGCGCTCCCGAGAACATATGTTTGACCATTCGGGGGCCTCTAGCGCCTGCTTACTGAAAACTTGTCGGTTCGGCTGTTTAGGGATCAGGATTCTCAAACCCTAAACCCTAAACCGACTCAATTGTCTAACTCAGCCGTTAGAGACAGCATTCAAATCAGAGCGGAGCAGCAGGTCCAGCAGGGGAACTCGAAGGTGCGCCGATCGCGCCTGCAAAGTACGAGAATCTCATCCCCAACGGTTCTTAAAATCGACTGGCTGACTGACTGCGATGCAGACAATTTTGACATGCAGCTACACGACTACTATACAGGTACTACAAAGGTTACTATCAGGGTAACTCTACCTAGAGTTAGTCTATCTCTTGGCCGGCTGCGGTTTAGTAGCGCTTCGCATCTAAGTCTGGCATGATCAGAATCAGGATACACTGTTGATCCTAGTTACTCTCGAACGCAGCCGGCGGATTCCCATCATCTAGTCTTCGGTGGGTGAATGTGAGCAGAGGTTGCAGGCTTCCCTACAAAGCCGTCCATGCTTGTGGAAAGCCCAACAGCCGGAAAGACACTTCCTGCCTGATATTTCATGACCGTCCAATGTCTTGTAGAATGGGCTTCTTGCGTAGAATCCTTCATGTTGGCACTGCTGCATCGCTAAACCAGCGGTTAAGATAGCACAGCATATTACAACATAACACATAAGTCAACATATTATTGTAGTATATACATAAATATGTGTGTGTGTGCGTGCATATAGCAGAAATTATATAGCGAAGTATGTCAAGCTAGAACAAGACCAACCCAACACTAGCAGGCCAAACTCACCTAACCTACAGTAGGCTCCCATCTCTCAGAGTCCGAGATGGGATCTTCAACACAACTAAACCCTGAAACTTAAGACCTTAGGTAGTATGGTCGGTTTCGGGCATTCTGGCCCTTGAATGTGAGCCAAACAAGCGCAAATGCGAACAGCACGTGTCCCTGTTCAAGTTTCACAGGAGTTGAGGACTGAGATGAACTGAGAGTAAGGCCCAAGCTCAAATGCGCAAGACTTGCTGAGTGGCTACCTCAAACCCGGTCTTTGCCTGTTGCCGGAGGTGGTACTGGTGTTGCAAGAACCTCGTGATCTTCTGGCTCAACTCCTGGATCAAGCCACAATTCCGAAGAAGCAGAAAGGCTGTTCGCTTTCGAGGATGGCTTCGGGGCATAGCCGACTGTCGCAATCGAGGGTTTGAAAGCCTGCGAAGCTTTTCCCGAAGAAATCTATCGGCGATTGTTTTCGGCCTGAACCAAGTGGTGAACTCTTTCGGTCTCTAGAAATCCACCACGTCCGGAACGGCTGCCTTTCAAACCCAGATGCTGTGAAACCTGAGAAGAAGGACTGCCCACCAACAGAGGAACAAACAAACAAACAACAGCATAAACATCCGGACAAGAAACAGTACCAGCACTAAACAGCACCGCAAACACAGTGTCAATCAGAGTGCCAGACAACTCATCGTCGTCTTCGCCATCAGCTACCACCGACCTCGGCATTGTGATGATCATCATCAGCAACATGGTCATCATCACGGACTCCAATGCCGTCAGCAGTACCCTTGACCGTCATCTCAGAAATTCGCTTTTAGAGAACAGTGGGAGGCTGGGGATCAGGTTGCCTACCAGCATGGTCCTGGTCAATGTCGTTGTGCGCCAGGTAGGAACGAAGGAGCCGGAATTCCGAGTTCCTCGGTGATGCGCTTTTCGCCAGGTCAATTACTCGAACTGACTTCGGGAAGAAATGATCCAAGTACTTCAAGACGCCTCTCCAGTGCCTTCTTTTTGCCGCTGGCGAAGGCTAGAGCCATGAGCCAGAAGACTCAGCACCGTTTGCGCGACTCTGTTTTTTCAAGCAGCATTCCAAACTCTCCACACCAAAGGCTGTAGGACGCAAGCCTGGGCCTCACAGATATTCCTACGGTTTGGGTTTAGGGTTTGGCATTATTGATATCATACAGACCTAAAGCCCTCAAAACTTCGATCTCTCAGGCGATGTAGCCAAGGTGCTCGTCCTCCTTAATCTTATTCAACGCGCCGGACAAAGTGGTAATTGAGCTGATCAGTGTGGCCTGAACTTGAACCAACCACAGAAAGTAGGGCTTGGACGGTTCATCGTTTGCGGCTCTGCTTTGTAGTGATCAAAGGCTACATTCTGATATGGTTTGCGGTCGAAAAGCTAGGGTTTCGCAACACACAGCTTTAGAGCCCGAGTCTTTGAACCTTCCAACCGCATGCAACTTGAGTTCCGAGTTTGCTTCCGACATCATCAGATGACTGGTGTCTCGACCCTCTCGAAAATTCATTGTACAAAAGCATTGAGGCAGATGTGGGAACTGCTCAGAGCGACTACATGAGATGTCTCAAGCTGCGAGCACCGGCTTCTTACAGAGGTCTTTTGGGGCCAAGGTATACTTTACTACGCGTGTAATTACGTGGTCCTGTAGGGAGCTTCTGAAATTCGATTATCTTCAGCCCAACTTCTCGAACTCGAAGCCCTAAAGCGAGCAAACGTGGTACCTTTTCGTGTTAAATTTTGTGGACCGCAAACATAAATTCCTAAATCCCAAATCCTATGCCAAAGCCCTGCGCCCCAAATCCCAAATCCCATCATCATTCTGTGGACACGAATGCCGAAGACCTAAATCCAAAAGCTCTTGTCTTCTGAACGGAAAGGAGCAGTGAGTAGTAGCTTCCCCAGCTGTCCTTTATTATCCGAATTTAGTCAGTATAACTTACCTGCGGCTCCAACCACACGGGAAGTTCTCTAAGTAAGGGTCCCCTTTTACTTCCCCAAAATAGAACGGCACCCGAACTTAGAGAACTTCCCACAGGTCACCAGGCCCACTGGGCCTGAAACCCCAAGTTCCAAACGCGCCTGTAACTTAGTTGCTGAGTTCATAAGCCCCAAAACGTGTACACTTTTAGCTTTGCGGTGGGTAATATTCTCCCGAAAAGTGTAAAGTGTATCCACTCAGCTACAAACCCTCAAGCCTCAAACCGGAAAGCGCAGCCCTTCCCCATTACAGCACCTTGCAGAATAGACATAAAGCTTTGCACAACCTATTGCCCAGCCTGAACCTTCAACCGGACTCATCGACGGCGTGTGTCGACTACAAGGGGTTCTGTCTTGGTTTGACGTGTTGTTGGGGGTCTTGGGAAATCCAAAAGCCGACCTTTTGAGAAAGTAGAGGAGGAACCGAAAGTCACAGTTAAACCGCATTTTTTGTATGCGAGGTTACTGTGAAAATGCGGCTTTCTGCCCAAGAGAACTTTGGAGTTTTGTATAGTAAAAATAACTAGTAGGATTCTTATTATAAGGATCGCAAAGGTACCCCGAATTTTCGGAAACCCCCACTTTGGAAGAGTTGCGTAGGTCATCAGGGACCGGAATGCCACGAGAACCTTGGCACTGCAGCCACGCAGGCGCTTTCCTTTCGTTTCTGCTGCAAATTTTCGGAGTGTATGAGCGTAGTGCCAAGCCCTACACCCTAATGCCTAAACCTTAAACCCCTAAACCCCTCCAGATCTTAAGCTCGGGACACCCGAACCCGCTTGCAACCGTTGCACCCTTGAAGTCCTGACAAACTGCCGACCGAATTTCTCAACCTCAAAGCCCTCGAACACCAGGCTTCTTCAATCAACTTGAGGGACAACACGACATACGGTTGACGATATAAATCCTGCATTACCTTAAGAACCCTAAACTATGGGAAATATGGTACATTCCGGACCCTTAGGGGGGGTAGGGGGGGAGGGGTAGGGGACTATACTTCCTAAATAGTCCTTATTAAGTCCTTATTATAGGTATTAAGGCCCCCTACCCCCCTAAGGGTCCCCATGATTCAGCCAACTTGAGGGACAACGTGATATAGTAGATAGTAGAGGCCCATTTCTGCCCTCTCTCCACCAAGAACCCTATCCCAAACCCTAAGCTCCACGAAGCAACAAAGCAACCTTGAACCATAAACTCCAAAAGCCGTGAACCCTTAAGCGAAAGACAAGAACCTACGCCGTCAACAAAAGACATGCCAGGGGGCCGAAAATGCGACCTCGATCGAATTCGCGGCCAAATTGTTGCTCAAACCTGGCCGGGTGAAGTAAGGGTTTCAAACAATGCGCCACTGGCCAGCCAAAACAAACATCTAGACTCTAACGCTTAAATCACTTAAGTCTTGTCATTCACTGCAGCCAAGCAACCTACACCCAGCATCGCCCAGGACCAGTTGAGGCTGGTGAGATATTTGTCGAGATCCTGGGTCCATGGTTTAGGGTTTAGGGGGTTAGGGTTTGGGGTTTGGGGTTTAGGGGTATCCCAGCTTACGCAGGACTTCAGAGTTTAGAGTTTAAGGTAAATCCTCTTGAAGCCGAAGACGAGAGCGGACAATGGTGTAGTACGGTATATATCTGTTCTGGAGTTCTACATTTTTGCCGGAACCGTCTGTAGAACATTGCGGATTTATGAAGGCCTGGGTCAGCATCCCTCATCCAAGACTCTCATACCTCCTCCCCGCCAAAACAAATCCACGGTCGGGATGCCTCCCATTCTCCCTAAAGCCTAACCCAAGCCCTACAGGACCCTAAACTGTACCTATAGAACCTTAATATCGAACCTATAGAACCCGAAAGCCCTAGCCCTAACCCTATATCACCCAAAACCCTATAGAACCCCATAGAACCCTAAACCCTACAGAATCCCAAACCCTATAGAACACTAAACCCTAGCCTAAACCCCCTTTTTACGATGCCAAGGCTCAGGAGCTGCCTTTTAAGGGCTCCCCGCACTTCAGTCACTGCAGGCTCCCCGCTCGGGGCTTTCGGGTGACTATAGGGGCCTTACTGATTACCGATACTACTTTGGGGGTTCCCTACTATAAGTATAGCATAATACCCCAAAACCCTATTCTAAGTATTAAGGCCCCTATACTATACCAACTTAGGGTTTAGGGTAAAGGGTCTAGGGTATATGACTCATAAGGTGCCGGGCTGAGGGTTTTGAATTTCGGGTATAGGGCTTAGCTTATATCAAGTTCTGTCCTTTCGAAGCTTTACTTGGAAGATCGAAACTTGCCCTGTTTGAAGGTGCTTTGCGGGAAACTTGTGGTCTCATGCCTTCTGGCGAAATCCCCCGTAGGACATGGACTCAGGACTTCTTGAGTTTGACGGCTTGGGTTTGGGGTTTAGGGGTGTAGGGGTTTAGGGTTTTTTGGGTTTAGGGGTTCAGGGTTTTGGGGTTTAGGGTGTTTAGGGGTATAGGGTTTTTTGGGTTTCACACTCGCACAAGGCAGGCAAGGCTCCACATAGTCCGTTTAGGGTTTAGGGGTTTTGGGTTTAGTTGAGATTTTGGTAACCATGGTCTTAGGGGCGGATCGTGACAAGCTTTACGAAACTTCGGGGTGTTCTTTCCGCGGTCTAATCCTTACTTCAGCGAAGTGCCCCTGAAATCAAGCCCATTGGCTTAAGTATTTCGGATTTTTTTCGGGACCTTGTCCCAAACTGATGGGTTTAGCGGCTTTTGCTGGTTTAGGGCAGTTTAGGGTTGCTTGAGGTTTTGAGGCATACTGCATCTTATCGCCAATATATCGACGAGCTGCTGGCGCGTTCCAAAGACCTGCGTTCTCCACCCAGTTGGGGTTGGGATGCTCCAGCAGGGCGATGCCGTACCAGCAGCAAGCCTTTGTTTGCCAAACTGGCCATCGGCGCTTGCATTTAAAAACAAAAGAGCTCAGGTAATGTACTGTAGGGGCCTTAATACTTAGAATAGGGTTTTGGGGGTTCCTGACTATTTTTATAGCAGAATAGACCGCAAAACCCTATTCTAATTATTACGGCGCCTATAGTAGTGGTGTTTAGCTGCGGCTGCAGGGAAGGGAGGAGCTTGGAGGGGAAGTATCTAACGTCTGGAGACCTCGAAGCCCCATGGTCCCTTGTAGTACAAACTATGGAACTAACTATGGTTGGCTGTTTATGACATCTACTATATTTCTTACAGTTCAAACTATGCAAGTAGTAGCTGTGGTTGGTTTCTTATTACATCTAGTAACTATGCTTCTTATAGTACAAGCTATGGAATGAACTATGATTAGTTTCTGGTTATATATCTTACATGCTTGAATGGCTTCATCTCACTGGCCCAAAACCCAAGGAAATAGAAGTTGAAACTTTCAGAATTGACAACCTTACAAGAACCCCCAAAGTTGGAAAGTTGAGTTTACAGCCAATCAGTCGTACAGGTGAAGCAAAGGCGCGAGGAGATGGTTCAAGATCAGCAAGCGCATTCCAGCCATGATGAGGCTGTAGTAGAAGAACCTGAATATGGGTAGCTCTCTAAGTTGGGATCCCGTTTTACGTGTTCAAGAAATAAGACGACACCCTTATAAGAAGAACCGTATACCGAGGTCGGGTAGGGTTTACGGATTGAAGCCAGGAAGTGGAGGACCCCTACCACGACTATGAAACAGAGAAGCTCAACACAGAAACTCAGCATCAAAGTCTCCTGGGCTCCATTGGACCAGAAATAGATAAGCAAGAAGACCCTATTCATGATCAGGACCCTGCAAAAAGGTCTGTCACAAACATCCTTCGTCTTTGGGCTTCTGGGCACCTCTATGCACGGGGAGGTGTGGTGAGCAGTTTTCGCACAATCCTCCAACCTTCAACCGAAGCTAGCCAGCGACGAGTGGCCACAAAAGGATCCATAACGTGATTATTCTTGTTTAGGATTCATAAAGTGTAGGCTTTTAGTGCACGAGGGCTTCAGAATCAGCTTCATTGCCATGATGCGCTCGCCCGGGCCACTAGCAAAAATTAAGAGAGTTATTCCCAGCGCTGCTGTGTCTCGGCATCATTCCTCACCCCTGCACCCTACACCGCTAGACCCTAAATCCTGATACGCTTTCTGCTTTTGCTCATGCCGCAGGCAACCTGTAAGACACTTGTGGTGAAAACTACATACAAGAGGATGAGCATGCAGGGTTAGTATGTGTATGGTATTTTTTGGACCGTCATGCTTTGCTTTTGCAGCGAGCGTAACATAGGGGCCTTAAAGATAAGACTAGGGTCTTGTGGTACAGTATTCTGTCACATAAGGGCACAGTATTGCTTTAATTGATGGTTCAGACCTTTATATTAGCCTACCAGTACGACAATATTACTTCACGGTAGTAGTAGGAGGCAAACATGCCTCAGCCTTGGCCAGCATATGCCCCAACCCATGCAATACTCCAAACCAATCCCAAAAAGCAATCCAGCAAATCACGGGGCGCACAGTGAAGCTGAAGCGTACCATGTCAAGCTTCTACTTGGAGGTTCATGGGTAGTCATAAGTGGGGCTATAAGTCCCCTAATATGGGTTATAAGTATAGTTACCCTACTTATAACCCTACTTATAACTACCCATGAACCTCCAAGTAGAGTCTAGCAGGTACAGGACCTGCCAATCGACTGACCTGGGGCCTGGTGAAACGGTGAAACAAGGCTCCGTATAATTTTCAAGGTCTGCATTAGATCCTGCATTTTCTGAAAGCCCCACATGCCGTGTGCTGGCTTGAAACTCTACATAAACGCATATACTAGGACACCTGCAGATTCTAAAGCTGGAGAGCTCTGGAACCGCTAAAGCCTAACCACCCTAAGAACTCGAGTTCAACCATCGCTTAATCGCCTCTAAAACAACTCCAAAACTCAGATAAAATCGTTCTGAAACCGTTTGGAAACCTGTCGAATCCGAAAGCTTCTTAAGCACCGCTAAAACGGTTCGGCAAAGCGACGCGACATTTGAGTGGAACATCTCCTGAAAAGCTTCTGCGACTCCTTCAGCACCACGTTGTACGGAAGGTTTCTACAGGAGTCATATGTAACTATGTATCCACACATATACAGATACTCATGAGGCGTTGCATAAGCCCTTTATTGGGCTTCCGTAACTTCAGGAGACCTTTCAATCACGACTTCAAGGGTTTGTACTGTATATAATCTTATGGGGTGTATCATTCAGGGTCTCACAAGGCTTGCACACATGCATAACTGTAGGATCTCATGGTTCATATCTTCTGGTTCAAGGGTTTTTTGGGCTTCGGGGAGTGCTTGCTAAGACTATATTTCGCTAAAACCCAAAACGATTTTCTGCAGGCAGCAAGCTACTACACTACACAAAGATCCGGCTGATCTCTTGCGTCGTCATCACAGATGAGTCGAAATCGTGAGTGGCAACAGCACAGCAGCCTGGCCAGCCAATGTGAGCATAACCGTGCTGCTGAACATCCTGCTGAAGACGGTTCAATTCAAGAGCATCATAAATACTCGCCATGAGAAAGCACCACAATGTAAACCGAACAGCAACGGCAAACGTGTAAACCCGTACTGAGGCCGATGCGTGTGACGGTAGAGAGGGTACTCCGAACAGCTCACAGCAATATGGATGCATCAAGACACGCATCCGACTTGTAACTTGAGCAAACCCAACTAAAAGCCCAAACTCTAAATCTTGACTTGACAGCTGCGGAATCCTCGGAGTTTCAGCCAGCGCAGGACGCGGACAAAGCGAAGGAAGCGAAGCCTCAAGTAGAGGAGGGGAATAAGGGTTAAGGATTATATCGGTATGTCAGCCTCGGACGTTTTAGGCTTCAGGAAACTTTCGGGGCTTGATGCGGTTGGAGGCGGCCTCCTGCTTTTCTCGTCCTGCTATAGCTAGGTAGGAGCCACACGGACACTGAAGGATGGTAGTACTATACCCCCCTTAGAACCATAATAACAATACTGTTTCACACCGTTTCTGATATTCTCTTGGGTCTTAATTCGAGTACGGAGAATGATGATGATCAGAATGCTGATTGCAATACACCTTCGAAGGACTCGCCTCAAGCCCTCAATCAAAGACCGTCAAAGCCCCTTCACACAGAAAACTCCCAAACCCCGACCCACCCCGAAACCCACAACCCTGATACCCCAACACCCCCCGTGTGAAGTCGCGCAGCGCTCGAAGCGTCCGGGACCAGGCAAGCAGGTCGCCCGAGGCCTCTTCGTGCTTCGGGTCTTTGCAAGGCTTAGGAACGAAGTTAAGGGTAAGGGGCTAGTGCAGGCCTGGATATTTGGAACAGGCTTTGGGGAACCTTTTCTACTATAACCATAAATTGGAACCCCAAGGAATGGTATTACTCATTCCTGCTCCCTTTACTAGTTTAACCTGCTTCGAACTGCAGCATGTCCAATTCTCATCCCCACAAGCATGTCGAAGGATTCGGGCTCGTGACTAACCGCTGTGCGACGACAGTGAGACGACATAGAACATAATACAGGGGTTTCAGGACAGATTCTAGTAAAACTGAAGTAAGAAACCCTGACGAATAGCAGTATTCACAATTCAGGCGTGTATCTGTTCATGCCCAAGCAGTGCACATATTCTCGTAAACCTACACTTCCTAGACTCCTAGACAGTGAAACCACAGCAGCTGCCAATCTTGAACCCCGGCAGACCGGCTTTGCCCTATTCTAAACCCTATATGAACCCGAAACCCCACTAAACCCTAAAAGCTCCGAGAGAGATCCTCGGAGTTCAGGCACACCGGCCTGATCGTCGTCACCGAACTCCATGAAGATGAAGAGCCAACCTACCTGGGAGTTTCCGAAAATATTTATTGTACCCGAATATAGTACCCTAGATTATAGGATCCATATTACAAGGAAGGTACCCGTAATTTGTCGGAAACTCCTACCTCAAAGCTCTGGGATTTTAGGCTATAGGTTGGGTACTGCCCCCATACTTGCCCCACCTGTAACAGTCTATACTAGGGCCTACTGGGGGGTCGTATTCAGGGCGATACACAGTCTATTATGAATACTTATAATCTATAAATGTTACAAAGTGGGGGCAGTACACAAGCTATAGGTTTCAATTCTGGATTTACCTTGCTTCTGTGGTTAAACGGGGTGATGGTTAGGCCCGACATTCGAGAAACCCTGTAGCGAAAAACAGGTATACAGGTAGAGGGCCAGTTTTGCTTCCTGCGTGCTTGCGCGGCGCAGGGTCTTAGAGGACCTGCAGATCTTCGAAACCCTTTGCGAGGGTCTCCTAGCAGCGTTTCGGAAAATTCAAACGGCCTAGCGGCTGTGAAGTTTCGGAATTGAATTTGAGCTTATGATTGCCATGCACACACCTCCTACGTTGAACACGATTGTAAAGAGGATCCTAACTGGATGGTCTCCGTTCTTGTGAAACTGATCGGGGATCTGCATCGGTTCGATGCCAAACCGCCAACAAGGCGCGCAACAGTCAGTGAAGAGATAGTGACACGAACATCGTTCACCCACAACCGCAAAAAGACATCTAAACTTAAACTCTAAGCCCAGCATTATCCACCCGCGTGAAGCCCTTCATCCCTCTGCCTCAGCCACAACAGACGCACCACACCCCATGTGAAGACATTACAGATGCAAGCAACACGTATAGCCAATCAACAGGCCTGTTCAAACCCCCACATAGCGCTGCTTCCCACGGCCGGGGCACCGTAACCAACGCAAGGTCAAAGGGCCCCCAAGTCCTCAGACGCGATCAGACACAGCGACTCTCCTTGCTTGAGTTCCCAAAAGCCAAAGAGAGCTCGGCGTCTCTCCACGCAATGACCAAGTCTTACCCTAAACCCTAAACCCTAACTCTTAGTCGTAAACTCGCTCAACAGCCTTAGACCCTAAAAGCCCTGCAAACCTTACAGTATCGGCTTCGATTGGTCGTTCGGAACCAAAAACTAGAAACCCTAAAACCCCTGGATGCCTACAGCCGCAAAGCTTGACAACTGCGGGGTTCTTCTCAACCCTCAAAACCCCTAAACCTCAACTCCTAACACACCTTGAGGCCCACAACCCGAAACCTTAGCTCCATACACACCTTAAAGCCCCTAAGCCCTAAACCTCAACTCTTAACACACCTTCAAGCCCCGAAGCCCTAAACCTTAACCTTAAAGCCCCGAAGCCCCAAAACGCTTGTAGTGTTTGTAGACACCTGGCAAAGAGGGCACCAAGGATTCCTTGGGGAGTTTAAAGATAGACCACCTTAAACCCTAAACCCTTAAACGCTAAACCCCTAAACCCTAAAACCCTAAAGCCCTAAACTTCTAAACCGCTAAACCCTTGTGCAACTGGCCTGCTGCGACTCCGCCAGGACGAACACTTGACCCCAATCACTTAGTGAGTAAGCGACTCGTGCGCTCAGGCCAAGCATCCGGAAAGATTTCACATGTAACTACAAGTTGTCGAAGTTTAAAAAGCTCTGCTGCGACAGCGTGCAAGCATTTCGCATGCACATCATACTGATTAGGAGTGACACCCACTTGAATGCTGAAGAAATCGTGTTCCATGCGCAGATGTAGGATGCATGCCACAACTGAGGATGACTGCACGTCTAGACCCAGAGGCCAATGTTGAAACCCTTCAACCTCGTCCAGCCAAGCAAAAGCCCACCCATCTTGAAACCAAACCATGATCAAGGATAGATTCCAAACAACCCAAGGAGTAAGGAAACTCTTCCAAGTGCAGGTTGCAATATGAAGAAAAGAGTGTTGCTCGGCTTGAGATAAATCACCAGCGTAAGCACGACCACGAGAGGCCCACACATCTCGACTTGCCGCCACGTTAATGAGAGACTCAACACTGACATCAGTAAGCGCAGGATACTGCGAACTCACTGCCGTCTTCAGCCACGACAAGGGTGATGCGATCATCCCACCACGAGGCCGTCGAGCAGCATCAAGCAAGAGCAGCGCCCTATGAACCGAAGAAGCAGCATCCCGACGTAAGACATGACCCAAATAATTCCACGTACGTAACCTCCAGACAAAAGACCATGCTGCACGAGGACGAAAGCCCAACACCAACAGCACGCACCGTCGACGCAACTGCTGCAGGCACATGGCCACCTCTGTAGGAGCATTAGCAGGGATGAACAAATGCAGAAGCGAGCAGAGCATGGTGACCTGCATGACGGTGATCTCCTTCATGAGTGTGACGCCTGGAAACATGAGTGGAGTATACCAAAAGAACGTGCTTCCAACATAACGATTGAGCAATGTTGTGGTCAGCTGCGGGGATTCCCATCGCATACCCTTGACAACAGACTTAAGCTGATGAAAGCTTGGAAAGCTCGCTGTCGCAGGCCCGGCATGAGATTCGTCGTCAAGGACTCTGTCACCCCAAAATGAGACAGGGGCTTCTTGAGATAGCGAGTGCACGTAACCCAAGGGATCTGAAACAAGAACTCGTCGGGGTCCCACTGTTCCTGACGACCTTGCTCTAAGGTCGGCGGCATTCCCAAAATCTGTGACTTTTTGACAGAAAAGGAAAGATCGGCTGCAGCAAAAGCATCTTGCAGTATCGGAACAAGGGCCCGTGCCTGACCCCAGGAGTCAAAGGAGAGGATCAGGTCATCAACAAAGAGCCACCCCCAGTCACCCAGACTACTGGAATAGCCACTCTCAATCCACTTGCAAAATACATCCTGAAGAATATGGCCAATAACAAACGAAAATAAAAATGCTGATGGACTCCCGAGGTTTGCCGTGACGACTATTGTTGGTCAAGGAAGTCAAAGTGCAACGTCGGGCACAAAACCATCCGAACGAGGCGATGCGCTTCAAGCAGCCGGTTAGGTGGGGTGTGCTTAAGAATAAACTGTAGCAGGGCAGCGTGCTTCAAGCTGTCAAACGCAGAAGTAATATCTGTGTTTAACCACACCCGTCCAGACTGCTCGCGAAAGGACTCGCTCGCAACAGTCCATTGTGCCGTGGCCAGTGCATCCAAGGTCTGCCCACCGCGTAGTGCGCCATGATGTTGTGGCGGTTTATGCCACGCGCTCTGAAGGCGCTGAATCAGCAGATAACTGAAGAGTTTCTGACACACTTCGACCAGATGAAATGGTCTGATCTGGCTTGCGGCATGCACGTGGGCAACTTTGGGAAGCAATGCTACAAACCCACCGTCCAGTTCGGAAGGAGGATCATCGGTGGACAATAGGGAAATCACCGATATACCAGTCACTGTCAATTTCGCACTTGTTTGTCAAGTATCGTGTGTCAGGTTGACAATTGCATACAGTGCACAAAGAAAGTGCAAGAGAAAGAAAGTCGACTCGTAGTCTCTGCGACCTGTGAGGTGAACAGTACAAATGATACAAAAGAAGACTGTTCTTGTTCAGTGATTGCTTCAGGTAAAGTTGTCTAACCCCACGAAGTCGTCTTGAGACATTGACATAGTCTACTCGCCTCCCTTGAAGAACGACAAGAGAGTCTTCTACCCAAAGTACTAGTGGGCATGGTGTTGTTTTTCTTGCAGCAAGATCAAGCTTTGGTTCGATCTCGATCGATGAGAAGATTCGATGACGCATCAGACAAGCAGCTCCACACCGAGTGTGAAAATTGCACCGGTTTTCCAAAGGCTCTGTCTGAGTCTCTTCGTGAAGACTGTCACGACGTGTGAGTGTCCTTACACCAAAACCATTGGGTATCGTAAGTCGTGTCAGTCCTTTTGACACAATCAAGCGATTGTCCAACATTGGCAGATCGAGCTCTTCAGCATCACCAATCTCATCTTGTAGTACTGGACAGTCTTCTAGACTTTTGAAGATAGGGTCATCTGTCTTGTCGTTGTCCTCATCTCCACTTTCTTGCGCTGGCTCGTTGTTCAACTCATTGAAAGGCACATAGCTCTCGGAATGTGATGAACTCGAAACAGGACTATCTGGGAACATTGAAAGCGGAAAATGTCTGCTGATTCTAAAGAGCCAGAAGGGAAAGGAGAGAACACGAGCCGTGACCGGTTTTAGTGGATGCTTCAGCCGTAGCCATTTAACCGCTAAACCCTAAACCCCTAACCCCCTAAAGCTTAAACCCTAAACCCCTACACAGCTAAACCCTAAACCGCTAAGGCTTATAGGGCTCAGGGAGCTTTAGGGCTTTAGGGCTTGGGGAATTCAAGGAATTTAGGGTTTAGGGAATTCCGGATTTCTGGAATTGAAGGTTTAAGGAGTTCACGGTTGAAAGTTTAGGGAATTTGGGAGTTTAGGGAGCTTAGTGAATTCATGGTTTACAGACTAGGAAATTTGACAAAGCATATTTCAGGGTCCATTCAACTGACAAAGCCCACGGGCTCCCAAACTAGGGGTGGTCCTGCCTACTGGCATCTTAGTCTTTCTCATCCTAAAATCCACAACGGTTTCGACTCGCACAGGGCTTAGGAAGACAAAACCCCGAAGAGCAAACACTCCTAGCCCGTAACTTTTGGAAGCTCCGTGCTACTAGTAGATGCCTAAATCCTTTTACACAAGAACTGAACCATGATGGTGTGCAGGACTTCTGGGCCGCCGAGCCTGGAAGTGGGAGCTACGAACAGTAATCTTGTAATCGGAATAGGGTCCGTTTAAGGGTTCTTTAGAGGGTTGCATAATTACTACATGGCTACATAGTAATTACTATTCATGCACGCTACGACGGTGTGTGTTGTTATGTGCTAGTAGCACAGGAAAGCCCAGGTGCAATCTCGTTGTGATGGTTTTCGGGGTGACGTCTCCCATCTTCGCCTTGCCAAGAAGGCAGCGATGTTCTGCGAAGAATCCGCCGCAGCACTCTGCGCGAAAATCTCACCGGATTTGGCGCGGGCTTCCTTCACCTCCACATTCCTCAGGACGATCTTCCATCCTGGCAAAGTCTCGTTGGCCACCTTGTTTCAATGCACAATGCAGACTGCCTTGGGGACCACCTCCAGGCGGCATGCCACGTGGCCCCACCAGGGCGTGCACGGAAACGCTTTGCCAACGACTGGTCTGCCGAGTCCAAGTCTGAGAGCTCGGCCGCTGGCCGATGATTTCAATCTGATGAAATTCAATTAAGCGCGGGTAAACGGCGGGAGTAACCATGACTTAAGCTAGCCAAATTCCTCATCTAATTAGTGACGTGCATGAATGGAATAACGAGATTCCCACTGTCCACTATCTAGCGAAACCACAGCCAAGGGAACGGGCTTGGGAGAATCAGCGGGAAAAGAAGACCCTGTTGAGTTTGTTTCTAGTCCGACTTTGCGAAATGACTTAGGAGGTTTAGCATATGGGCTCTATTCAATAGGGACCTGAGTACTTGGTTAGAGAAGTTTGGGGTATATCCCAGCATGATTATTGCATGGGCTACAACGGGGCAGTAATGCAGGCGCCTTAATAGTTAGAATAGGGTCTTGGGGGATACTATACTATAATTGCAATAGGGAACGCCCGAAACCCTATTCTAATTTTTGAGACTCCTACAGAATTACCAACTGTTCCGACCCCTGCATTGCCCAAGGGCTTAAGAACTGGTCATGAAAAACACAAAGATCTTGCACACTGAAACTGCGAGCAAGATGTCCTAAAACCAACATGGAATTCAACAGAGTCCGAGCATCTTCATGTAGTGGAAGAAGGACCGTTTCAAGTCCAGGATCAACGATCCCTTCTCATAGAAGCCTGTCCTTGTGCATGGTGGCTTAGGGTTTAGAGTTTAGGAGTTTAAGGTTTAGGATGATGAAAGTCAGAGGGTTGTAGGCCACGGGCGTTCATTTCGAATCTTCACGACTTGAGTAGAGGTCTAGCAAGCAAACTAGCTGGGGCTCTTTAAAACTAGGGCTCGGAGCTTTTTAAGGTGCGGAGTTTCCAAAGTGAGGATTCCTAACTAATTACGCTAGGGCAACATTCAACGAAGCCGGGGTGTTCACACTCCCTCGTCTACCGCCCATTCCCGCCCGTAGACATATCTACCGGACGGCACCCACACCCTCCAAACCCCGAATCCACCCTAAACCCTACCCTAGAAAAGTAGCTAAAACCCGAAACGAAGCCCTAGGCCCTATATAAACAAGGAAAACACTCGAGAAATGAAGAGCCCAGGCTTCAACAACTGGGAGGGCCTCATGTTGATGGCTCAAGGGTGCCATGCAAAATCCGTGTATCAACACAATGCATAATATGTGGCAATATTATTTAGCATTGTGATGATACTATAAACAATATGTAACAATAGCATACAATATAACAATATTGAAATCCGTGTAGAAGAACTGCATCTTGCAGGTTGCAGTAGCTTACATAAGTCAAGTGGCTTGCTTAGGTCATGGTCGTGGCCACGGTTAAGGCTTTGCTGAGTTGGAGTTGCTTCGTGATTACTGGCCAGAGACTCCGATATCCCTTAATTAGGGAATATACCCTTCCTTAGTTTAATTAAGGGATATTCGAATCCCCTAAACCCTAAACCCTATAGATCCCTAAAGGAAGCCTTAAACGAGCTTCAGGTATTCCTTAACTCAGGGGTATTGGAACACCACATACGTGCGCCAAAAGAAGGGTACCTGTTCCAAGCACGAGAACGACACACAGGCGCAACAATGCACAGAGACACACATGCATGGACTCCTCAGATATGCACACAAGAAGACACACACAAATACCCACTCACAAAACAAACTCTCAGATTCAGAGAGTGGAGCACAAAGGCACACGCATAATTTCTGCCGAGGGTCATTGAGCTGGTGATGAGATCCGCTGTCCAAAAAAGCTGCGTCATCCACTCCAAGACTGTCAGGAAGAGGACCTCCTGGACATCCGAGACAGCTGGGTCCCTGAACAACGACTCCAAAGTAGCTAATATCTATGAAAAGCTTTAAAGGCTCTCCAAGGTTTTAATTACAGCATCTCACGGCTGCAAATCAAGGAAAGAATGCAGCGGGCTCTTGGGGAAGCATGTATACTGAGATGAGAATTTCACAGGACAGCTTGAACAAGTGTCTTCATTAGCTTAGGGCTTAGGGCCTTTAGCAACTGAAACTCCCCTGTGCCCTATGTTACGTAAGTTCGGATCGGGAGGGCACCCTTTCATCTCCGAACAGGGAGCCTTCTGTCTCAGGGCTTCCAAAACCCTGAAGCTTTCTTCATGTTAGAGACTCCTGAATTCCGCCTGATGCAACATGATCTTGTCGAGTGAATTTGAGGGGTTAACCAATTTGGTGCTTAGGGTCATATGGAAGAAACCTTTCAAAACAGGAAGGCACGGTCTTAGAGAGTAAGGTGATTACTCCTCAAGCCTGTGCCCATGCTTTCTTCTCTCGCGCTATTAACCTCTGACACGAGAGCTGGGAATGTTTGGTGTACTTCGGGCTTTGCGTGTATGCAGACCCCAGTCACGAATCTCCTGTGATTTTGGGGAACTCCGCAATGAAAGGATCTTCGCGTCTCTCGGCAAAAGCTACGCTGAATTCAGACATGCTCCGGCAAAAAGCCGTCCCTGCAAACTTCAGCAGGCAAGTCTAGGCATGACGGAGTTAGGGAATGCGGGAGAAGACTTTAGGGTTTACGGGATAAGGTGTACATACCCGCGCTCCTTAAACTCGAAGACGTAGAGCGGAATGACAATCCTTGGAGAAGGCCGCAGGCTTCCGGTTTCAGACAGGGCTGAAACGGGAGTTTCCGAAAATAGGGGACCCCAAGATAGTACCCTAAACAGTAGGTCAGTAGGATCCTTATAAGGACCCCAAAATAAGGTACCCCTAATTTTCGTAAACTCCCAAATCGTAGTAGCAGGACTATTGCTCAGCATCGTGAACATGCCGACTGTAAGCCCAATAGACTGGTGGGCCAAAGGCCTTGAGAGCGAGCTAGGTCCTAGGTGGTGCGCGCAGCCATTGTTGGCATTTTGTGAGCCTGTCGGCTTATTACGGTTACCTGTCTACAGCAGAAAAAGCAAGGATCGCCTATGGTTGTGACAAGCTTGGAAAGGCGGGGCTTCGAGGAGTCAGTTGGTTGCATTGAACGGCTCGGGCTTGCTTGGTGCCTGCCCAGACTCATCATTCCATCGTGGGATCAAGGGGTTGATCTGAAGGTCAAAGATGCATGTGCTAGATGGGTGGTTGTCAAAATTATGGTCCCTTTTTGGGTCCCTCATGTAATACGGCAACTATTATTTAGGGTGCCCACAAAGGGACCCTAATTTTGACAACTACCCAGATAGGTTTGAGGTAATCATTGGGGCCGCTCGGGCTTGGGGATTGATTTTCCCGCGCGCCAAGCTCCAAACCCACTGCTTTGAACTTCGAGCCCCTACACTTTACAGCCATGACTACCCTAAACACTATACATCTTCACCGCTCGTAAACTCCTAACACTGCAAAGCCCTTGAAGCTTTGAATCGCAAAACGCCTCCCTACAACCACAAAATCACCCACTTCCAGAAGCCTCTAAATTCCTTGAAGCATGAGCGGTACTGCAGAACTTCGGCACCAAATGCTGCTGAAGCTCTTCACGAGAGGTTCAACTGATTCTAGTCAGGTCAGCCGCAAACTCTTTTCTACAGCTGACCGCCAAACCTTGAACCCTAAACCCCGTACCCTAAGCCCTAAAGCCCGAAGCCCCGACGCCCAACCCCTAAGCCTTTCCCTCCGATCGGACCCTCGGCCAAGAAGCAAGTCATGAAGAACACACGATGCAATCAGCATGTTCCAAACCGTCCTTGGCCCGTAACTGAATTCACGGCCCCTTTACGGCTGGGATCGGCTGGGTGTTGCGTAAGGCATGTGCTGCGGCTTTCCAGGGCTATGCCCTACAAGTATCCCTAACATGATCTAAAACATGTTCTTTCTTTCTGGAGCCGTGAAAAAGTGTGATGAAGGATATATAAAGCATTTCTAAATCGAGGATTCCTCCAGCATCTTGCCCGCCCCAAATCGGGGATCTCTAAACTAATGTGGGCGAACTCAGTCAAGCCTCATCTGACGAGCCAGCCCCACTATACTCTGAACGCCTAAACCCAAAGCCCAAAACCGCGAGAATCCCCTAACCCCCCTGAACCCGAAAAACTGCTAGACCTGCACAACCCGTATCCTGAGGGATGCTCATTTGTCAAAGCACGCCGTCAGGGAACTCAGGGTTCATAAATATTACAGCTAAATCATTAAGCCCATGACAATCCTAAACCACCCTAAACCCCATAATCCTAAACCCGAAAGAGAAGCACAGGCGCCTTCTGCACCCGCATGCCAGGGAGAGAGCTGTCGACAAAAAACCCAAAACCACACAAAGAGCTCGGATACCCTAAACCCTCTTTGCAGCCTCGTTGTCCATTAGCCCTGTCTAGCCAAACACACACTCCTCTAAGCTCTGAACCCTAAACCTGTAGGGCTTCCCCTAACTCCAAGTAAGTCTGCAGGGGTTTAGGGGTTTAGGCCTTAGGTCTGCAGCCCAGACTCTTAAATTGCCCACCTGGTGGGATCGCCGACCTGGTAAAAGACTTGTCTCCCTTGGGCTTGGAGCTTACCCTAAGGGTCCAAAGGACCCAATAATTAGGTACTCGGGTTTGGGATAGCAGTTATGTAGGTTACTATTTTTGAGAGTATATGATCATTGGGTACTTGGACCCTTGGGGTTAGAGTCTTGCAATCCAGGCTCCAGGCTTTCAGTTGCCTGGGGGTCTAAAGTTTAGCGTCCAGGTTCTAGGGGCGTAGGGCTTATGGAATTGGACTTGGCGAACCAGGAAAGTAGATCAAGGATGGTTGGTGCTGGGATTCCCCACGCCTTTACCCCAAGGGCGTCGGGAGAGTGATGTCCTAGCTTTGCCGGGGTTTCCGTGTTGGTACTAGCCGGAGCATAAGTTCTATGTACTTGTCTTCCTTATCGATCGGCACTATGGGTTGGTGCAAGGTGAAGTGCTGCCTCTCTTAGACACTCTTGCTTCTACTGCAGCTTCTTGTGTATCGTCCTTGCTAATTGCAAGGCCGGACACAAGCCAGTAGGGACCATGATCTAGGCTCAGTATTGTCTACACAGTTCAGGGTGCAGGGGTGCACTTTCGGGGTTCAAAGCCCAAGGGGGAATCATGGCCTGGAAGCTTTAGCTTTCGGAACCCTACACCCTAAGCCCTAACCCTGAAGAACCTACCTTTTTAAGGACTTATATAAGGAAATCATAATAAGGAACCTTAAAAAGGTAGGTTCTTCAGGGTTGAGGTAAGCCCTAACCCTAAACCCTAAACCGGTTCAAGGCTTTGGGCTTGACAGGCTGGCAGCAGGGTGTTCGGGAAGGCTGCGGGAGCGCTGAAGGGTTCGGAATCGAAAAGTTGGAAGGGGGCTTTGGTTTGCGGTTGAGGCGTTGGAATTCTGGAAGTCACCCTAAACCCTAAACCCTCAAATGCGCAGGGCTTTGGTTTGGAGAGTCTTGTGGATTTACAAACTCCTTAAAAGCCGTGGCACGGCTATTGTCTCGAGCCGCGAATGTTCGGAACCGTGATTATGGCTTTGCCGCCCTCATGCTTGGTGTTTCACTGGGAGCTGACATAGGGTCTGATCATAAGCCTGCGTACATCTATGGAGATGGACTCGGGATAGCCACCTTCACACTCGGCCGTCTCATCTTCTTCCCGATTCCGCTTTGCAATGCATCGGAACGGTTCCATTTGATCATGATAGCGGGTGTTTGCTGCCTTGTGCTGGCATGCAAACAGACAGAAGACGTTACCAACAATAAACATGTGGCTCTTGATGATTCGACGACACTCTCACGAACTATCCTTTGCACGTGGGTCAATCAACATGAAACAACCCTATATATCTCCCTCTCCTTGCAGTGCCCTCCCCCTGATTACCTGCGACTGCTGCATGTGCTCGTGCCTCTCCCAAGACACGGTGGACAAAACAAACGGCTGATAAAGCCCTCCCTACCAGCGCGACGTGCCGCATCCCTTGCCCACTCAAACCGTAAGCCCTAAACCCCTAAACCCTATGATAAACTCCTAAACCCAAAACCCTAAACCCCTAAACCCTAAACCCCTAAACCCTTAACCCCTAAACAGCAGCAATTGAACAGATACGCGCGGAACTTCTTCGGAAGAATCCACGCCTGGTCTTCACGTCCGGCTTCAGTGCGGATCCCCGTGACTCCACCGTGACGCTGTTCTCTTTCCTTGCTGTCATAAAGGCTTATGGGTTTGGGGTTTCGGCGCTCACACTCGGACACTCCAGCCGAGGCATGAGGTTCGGAGTCTGTGAAGTGAAACGATCTAGAGAGGATGTTTCGAAACAACATACAAGGGAAGGTAGGACCCTGGACTACTCATCATCCCCAGGGGTTTAAGGTTCAGGGCTTATAATATCAAAGGTTTACGTGTGTTCTCTTATATTATTGTAATGATAGCTAATGTGAATACAATTCCCCTACCGGGGATTAGCGCAGAGGCTTGAACAGACACTCTGTCTTAATTCATAGGACCGTTAGGGGGGGTAGGGCGAGGGGGGGTAGGGGGCCATAATGCCCATAATAAGGACTGAAGAAGGCGCGTATTTGATGAAGTATAGTCCCCTACCCCCCTTCCCTGTGAATTGAACTGCCAGCTGTGCTTTGCGAAGCGGGACGCAGCGTTCGTACACCCTAGTGCCCACGGCTGCAAACGAATGATTTCAGCAAATAGAGACATGTAACATAAATGCGCTCCTGTTAAGATTTTGCTAGTTAAGTCGGGTCGAACAAAAAAGCAGTGTTGGGTGAGTGTGCTCCTCTTTCCCGGCCCTAAACTCCCAAACCCCTAATCCCCAACCCCCTAAAGCCCTAAACCCCTAAATCCCCTTGCGCCTCTGTGGATTCTTTGGGAAAGCCAGATTCAGGGCTCAGGCTTCGTCATAGGAACCCTTAGGGGGGTAGGAGGAGGGGGGGAAGGGAGCCTTAATGCCCAGAATAAGGACCTAATAAGGCCTATTTAAGGAAGTATAGTCCCCTACCCCCCTCCCCCTTACCCCCCCTAAGGGTCCCTTTGAGTTAGGGATGTTCGGTGCTCTGCTCCCCGCGCCGAAGATCTTGCGGATCAAGGCTTGGTTTCGGATCTTTCGGGCGCAACAACAACGATATAATATAGTATAATATGAGATAGTTTAGTATGGTAGAGTGTGAAGTAATAACAACATAATACAGTATAATATGAGATAGCAGTATAATATGGTAGTATATGATGTAACATAATATGGCATAATCTGTAGAACGTACAACTTGCAGTGTGATCCTACTCAGCCATCCCTCCGGGCAAAATCCGTGTCTCCCTTGTAGTTTCCACTGCTTTGCCGGATTTGCAAGATTTCTAATCTTAGACTTACTACCCCGATAAACCACAGAAATAAAAGGCTAAACTTTCCGATTCCTACTAAACTATAAGAAACCAAAAAAGTTTAAAGGGTAGGTATTGGGAATCTAAGTAGAAGCGGGCAGCCCAGGGATAGTATCAAATAATGCAGGTCATTCCAAGCCTTGCCATAGCATAGCAAGACCTCTGAAAGCCACCTCGTCACAACTGCTGGCATGTCTCAATTGTGACGTCTTCGCCGCTACTAAGGCCATGTTCGTCATGGATTGTCTCCTGGGCGTCTAGGAACATGGGAGGGCTCCGTTCTAAAAGAATCTCTGGCTCCCTCTCCAGGTCTATCTAGAATCTAGAACTTCTCACTGTTGTTGGTGGTTTTGCACTGCACTTCACTTGCTGCCACGCATATGATTTTCCAAGAGGGAGATCCGGACCGTGTTCGGCACTACTTTTTCCGGAAAATGGTCGGGGTGGGGTTCAGGGCGTGGGGGTTTCAGGGGAGATGCCAGGCGAGCTCATGTGAATCGTAGTGTTGTGCCTTTGAGGCAAGGCTACAACATCCCGAACATCCGAGACACTGCAACACCCTTCTCGGACGAGCGGCCTACACTCCAAATACCGTGCGAACACCAAAACTCCCAATCTTACATGCCAAAATCCTCATCTTAACTACGAAACTCTACACCCCACATCCCACCCATAGCCTAGCCGGCCTAACCCTATCCCGAGCAGTCTCCTCTTCTCCGAAAGGTGGTAGTCCCTGCGAAGTTCGATCTTCCAAGCCTCTCTTGGCAGCATTGGGTTTAGGTTTAGGGTCTTAATGCAGGGGCCTTAAGAGTAATAATAAGGTTTTGGGGGTTCCTGTATACAGTGAACGTCCTGTATAAGAACCCACTGTTTAAGAACCTGAGCCCCTACCCCTGCCGGGATTCACAAAATTCAGGTTGCTTCAAAATTATAAGAACTTGAGGGTACCCTAGTTTTCGGGGTCAGGTTCTTATTTTATGTCGGGTGGTAGTGGTTTCGTTGTGGCTTGGTTTGTTATGAAAACACCGGAGGCAGGGGTGGGGGTGGGCTTGGGGGCAACGAAGTAGTATCAGACACTACTTCGTTTTTGTCCGGGGCTGCAAGGCACGGGTGGGGTTGGGNGGGGGAGGTTGTTGTGTTGTTGTTCGAAGAACTAAGAGGAGAACAGCAAGGGAGGGGAGGGGTTGTTGTTCAAGTAATTCAGAAGGGAAAACAAGGGGCGGGGTGGTTGTTCGAAGACAGGGGTGTGAAACACAAAAGGGGGGGGGTTGTTGTTCTCCAAATTGGGGAACAACAACTCCCCCCCCCCCACGCCTCTATCGAAGGGGTATTAGTGGGGTTTTGGGGGGTTTCCTCTTTGCAATTAAAGTATACTAAGCCCCCCAAATCCTATTCTGATCATTAAGGCCCTCGCATTATGCCCTAGTAACGAGTAGGGAATAACTCACTACATGTGGATGATTCACAAAACCTGTTGGAGTCATTTGGAGGCTCTAGGTCATACACCCGACTGCTGGTGGAGTGATAAGATGTAATTACGAAGGAGCTCATTATACATCCGTATAGCGTTGCGGGTGTCGGGTTCGTTGATGCTACAAGTCGAGTCAGGATTCACAGCTTCGATGTTAAGGTGCATCATCTACCAATCTACGACAACAACGAGGATGCCAGCAACAACCTCAAGGGTGCAGAAACGGCTCAAGAACCAGCACCAGCCCAACCAGCAACAACAGCAACAGCAACAGCAACAGCGAACAGCGCACAGCCAACAGCCAACAGCAAAAACCCGCACCACCAACAAGAACAACCACTACGAAGATGACGACGACGACTACTACTATACTAATTACAATTACTACTGCGACTGCGACTGCGACTGCTACAGCTACTGCTGCTGCTGCTGCTGCTCCACCGCTGCAGCCGCCACCACCACCAGCCCACCACCACCACCACGACGACTAGTACTATGTCTACTGCTACGGCTACCACGACTCGTGACACGCCGATACACATCTTCTCTGGTGTTGGTTATGCCATGATTGGGACTGGAATCGTACAGGGATGCATGGAACTGGTTGAAGGGCCGGGAAATCAATAAGAGTTGAAACTCTGAGCACCTTACAACCCCCATCAAACTCAAGCCAGTCTTCGAACCTCTCACAAAACCCCATACCGGCCACGAACCAGAACACAGACAACACACTCAGCCCTTTCACGCCGCCGAAGGCCAGGAGGAATGCGCCTCATAGGGCTCCAGCACGTATTCCAAGTTGTTCGTCGACATCGAGCCCTGCCTTGATGTCATCCCCTGCGCAGAAAAGATCCGCTTTGCTCGGCAAGGCCCGAAGATGTAAGAGGGTTTTGAACAACTCTCTCTTTTTTTACCCCTTTTTAAAGGCCCTCATATGTAGAAAATACTGCATGTTTCTGTCTCTCTCCGACTCTCCCTCTCACACTCTATGTGTGAGATGCGGTCTTAACAACGGTTGCAACTTAAGTGCTGCTTAAGCTCTGCGTGAAGGTCCCCTGTTTGACAATCTATCATATGAGGAAGATGCAGGTGATGGCAGTGTTCATGATGATAGCGCTTTAACCGGCTGGTGCAGGTGAGGACATGGTGACGGTGGGGATGGTTAAGATGATGATGGCGAGGAGGATAACGACATGAAGAGCAGACGATGGTGACAATGCTGGTAATGATGAGACAGATTGTGCAAAGAACGGTCACAGTGAAAACGAAATGTTGATGATTGGAGTGTTTATGCACGGTGGAGGATGGTGATGCACGGATGGAGGGATTCATGCATGTGGGTTGGTGATGATAACAGTGATAGACTGACTCCCCAGCCGACGACTGTGACGATGATGGCAGGTGGTGCCAGTGTGAAAACTGACTAAAATCACGATGAAGACGGCAAGAACCACTACAGTACGATTACGATGATGTTGCTGCGATGACGACGCAGAGGACGATGGCAAGGCCTTTACGAGTTCTGTGCTGCTAGCGCCGTCATGTTTTCTAGTTGCATGCCTCAAACGACTAGCATTTATATAGTATTACTTACTATTAACTACACATTAAAAGTGCACATACCGCGCAACCTCTCTTACAAAGATCAACCCTTCAAAACCCTTACAAATTGCTTGGTAAGCCTTATGCAGCCCGTCCGGCTATGATGAGGCCTTTCGAAAACCTGATAACACCGACTGCAACTTCAACACAAGCCTTGACCAACCCGAAACTTTTAAAAACAGCTGAAGATAAAACCGCTATGAATCCCTGACGAATCCGTACACAAGCCGCCCAAAGCCCCTGAAAACAACAACGTAAAAGCCTTATCCCAAGATTTCGCACCTGCTCTTGCGCAGCAAGGTGCCTGTGGGTAGCGGCTTCCGTGTTTTATGTTCAGGGCCTTTTTTTGTGGGAATGAAGGTTTGGGGTCTGCGTCGGTTTGAGAGTTTAGGGTTTAGGGGTTTAGGGTGTGGGGCTTTGCGTGCTTAGGGTTTACGCTTTGAGACTCTCTGCTTGAGGTACTTAGGTTTAGAGGTTCATGTCGAATTTCGGAGTCAAGGCTTGGGCACAGCCAGGTGCTCCCCGGAGTCAGGTGGGAGTTTCCGAAAATAGGGGACCCTGATATAGTACCCCAAATAGTAGGATCCTTGTTATAAGGACCCCAAAATAAGGTACCCCTAATTTTCGGAAACTCCCAGGTCATGTTCTGAAGATTCGGACTTCTCTGGCGCTTGGAGTCTCTTGGTTGCCGTCTGCGGGCTTAAGATTCGACGACTAAGAACTAGGATCAGGCTTCGTCAGAGAGTGATATAGAGGCCTTAATCATTACCTAGACCTATGCTATTTTTTTTTTGGGGGGGGTCCTTATTATAAGTATAGTATAATGGGCGCCAAAACCCTATTCCAACTACTCATGCCCCTATAGTAGACTTGCAAGGTAGAGGGTAGGTGTGCGTGGGGCATGGCACTGAGAACACAGGAGCAACTCAAGAAAGACTCTGTGGGTAAGGGGTTAAGGGCAAGATAGGTTGATGTGGCATAAATACTCTTTAGCATTATGTACACACCTGCCTTAGTAGCTATGGTCCTGTTGTTTTCTTGGTAGTTCTTCTTACGTCTTTCCAGTTGCTATTGCCTGTTCATAGGCCCAGAGAAGAACCTAAGGCTTCCAACAAATTTCAGGAAGCAGCACCGTTTTGATCGAATCTTAACGGCCGTGCATCGAGAGGTGCATGTCTGAGCTGAATCTTGAGTATCGCCACCTTCAACCGCAAACTTCCGTCGCAAGGAGTTCGGAAAAAGTCTGCTGAAAGAACAGTCGCAAGAGATCTTCCCCTAAACCCGAACCCTAAACTTGCAAACCTAAACCCTAACCCCCAAACCCCTGAACCCTAAACTCGCAAACCCACCCTACACCCGAAAACGCCCGAAGAGCTCACGGCAACCCAGCTGCTTTCGCTCCAGGAGAGATTTGGATGCTGTGCCAGAATCCTCGGTCTCGGGTTGTAGGCTAGGGTTTTTTAAAGTGCAGTGGGACTTTCGCTCGCTTCCTTTCCCGGCCCTTTGTGGGCTTGCACAAAACAACAAAATAGTACGAGGCATACACCCATTATGACACAAAGCCCTCAGACGAATTCGCAGAGCTCACAACGACGTCACTCTCAGCAACCGTTGCAGCACCCATCTCAGAGACAGACGTAGCATCCGCCCCGTTCATCACTGTGACAGCACCACCACCCGACGCAGCCGATTCAGCAGTCACAGAAGTCACCGGAGCCCTTTCAGGATCGCGTCCCTCAGGCCCTCAGCTACAGCAGTTTGCCGCTGTTCAGCTGGTACTCGTACAGCAGGTGGATCACGTACAGCAAGTGGATCACATGCAGCCGGCGGTTCAGGTACAGCAGGTGGTTCAGGTACAGCATGTGGCTCAGGTACAGCCAGTGGTTCTGGATCAGGATGTTGTCCACGTGCAGCATGACCATCACCAAGAGAGGACGCCCCAGCTGAAGAGTGTGGTGGTGTCCGCCACCTCGAACGGCTGCCACGTGGAACATTTCTCACCCCAGCCATCGCTGTAAGGGTTAGGGTTTTAGGCTTTAAGGCTTGGGGTCTAGGGTTTTAGGAGTTAAGGGTTTGTTCAGGGTTTAGGCTTTCGGGTTTAGGGCTTTTCGAAGGTTTAGGGCTTTAGGGACTTTAGGGATTAGCTAGCGCCAGTTGGGTGGAGATCCTAAACCCTAAACCGTCTGGCAGCTTTTGAAGGTTCATGAGCTCTACACCGTTTTGCAAGGAGCCTGAATGTCCGAACTAGACACCCTTAACCTTAAAAAACCTGAAGCCTGAAAGCCCTTGCCCAAACATCAACATGCCCGGGTTCCTTTGAGCTCATACAGGGGTTAGAGATTTGGGTTTGGGGATTTGGGTTTGGGGTTTAATGTAGGAACCTAATTAAGAAACCTTGGGCCTTTATTAGGGTTCCATATATGAATCCTTCTAGTTTGGGGTAATAGGCCCAGGGTTTCTTAATCAGGTTCATACATTACCCTTATAGATCCCTTATCGTAACCCTTATAGACCCCTTTAAAGGAACCCTAATAAAGGCCCTGGGTTTCTTAATCAGGTTCATACATTAGGGTTTGGGCTAAGATGCCTTGCAGAGCGCAAAAGTTGTCGGCTCGGAGATGGGGGGAAGTCGGAGGCTCGGGACCCGGACCCCAAGAGCCAGGTCACATACATATAGCGGGATACTCTCTCTCTCCCTCCCTATATATATATATACATACATACGTATACATATACATATGTATCCATATAATTAGGTATATGCACAATATGTAAATCATAATATATATATATATATAAGTATATACATTCCTTCAAGCCTAATATATAACTTCAACTATACCCATGACCCAGTCAGCCACTTCAGAAGAAACGCAGCTCTTTGCATTCCGTCTTGAATTGCCCCCTCTCCCCCACTTCAAGGATGGCACAGAGCTGTCAAGGTGGTGTGTAGCAAGATTTAGAATCTTCAGCCGAAACACCAGTAGCATGAACACATGGTCTGTGGCATTGAAGGCCCAAACTAGCACTGTGGGTGCGAAGCATGTACTTGTTCCGTCTGTTTAGGATAGACGGTGAGGGGGGGGGGATACGTGACGCGTATACACTTGAATCCTTTGTGTTTGCATGATGCATGCTGATCCTAGCGAACCCTTGGAAAAAGGCGGGAAAAGGACTTCAGAAGCTGCAGGAAATGGGAGGAAAAAGGAACCAAAGAACCAACTGGCAAAGGTCACAAATAGCACATACATAGGACAAAGGCAGGCGAAACGCGTAAGCGGACCATCGGAAAACGTGGGAAAACAGCGGGAGCCGTGAACACCAATAGAAGCCGCTGGAACAACAGCAGCAACTTTCGGACAATCTCAGAAGATTACTAGTCGTCCTATTGTCTCTTGCGAATCCTGGCGAAAGCACAACCTCAGCATCCCTGCTGACGAGTATCATCAAAGGCCTGAAAGCTTGAACAGCTTGGGGTCTGGGCTTTATAAGCCAGTTTAAGACATATATATATATATATATATATATTCGGGACAATTTAAAACCCTAAACAGAATACCCCAAACCCTAAACTCCTTTTGTTTGAGCAGGGCAATGCACTGAGCCCTGAATCCCCGAAACCTTGAAGTCCAAACCCCTACGCCTTTAACTCTAAACTACGGTTTAGGGTTTAGGGTACCCTAAACCCTAAACTCTAAACCCCTAAACCCTAACCCTCTGCAACTCCGCTCAGCAACCCCACACCGGAACGGCAGCCGAGCGTCGACCGACAACAAGGCTGCGCCTCAAGTGCGGGCTCCGAAGCTTCCTCTACTGGGGGCCTTAGATGTAATATGTGTAACAAGAATAAGAAGAACCTTCATCATAGTAACCATAATCATGGTCATACGTAACAATTAGTAACTATTGTTCTTATGGTGAAAATACCTAGAATAGGGTCCAGGGTCCATTGCAGGGTTCTTTAAAGGGGAAAATATGGCTTGACACGGGTTCTATAACATAGGCCGCTTGATGATGAGAAGAGGTTTTGGGGATATATTGCAGTCTAACCACGAACATCACCGGCGCAGGAATCAACAGAAAACTCCCCGATACTTGAACCTGATTCCTAACGTGCCTAAGCCGCGTGCCGACGGGCGGAAAGAATTTAAAGGACCCCCATCTTACACTAGGGCCCATTGCCATTGCCATTCGGCTGCTTCTTGTTTTGGGATTTCTTATTCCACAGACATTGCTTCTGCCGGAAGCTTCGTAGGCCGAAGCCCGAAACAGGTCGGGGGTGATCCGTAATCGTCTTTTTCAAGCCTGGCTGCTGCTTCCTGAACCCAAAGTAATGCGCAGATAGCCGCAACACTCTACCCACATGGTTCATGTAGGCTCCTGATTAATAGAACCCCCTGTACCGTAAACGTATTATTATACGGAATCAGGGGTGTACATTCAGCACAGAATTCAAACCACCCGTAAGTAAAACACAGGATTGCTCAGCAAAGACTTAGACTGACCCGGCAGATTGATACGATGTGCCATCTTGAAGGGATTCTGATCAAAGGGCTACCTCAATATCCGCCATCCTACCTATAGTCTCCATTGTAGTTCTTTTTGTTGGTTTAACCAAACATGATCCTACAATGTAGGACCAAACAGGAACTACAACGGAGACAATAGGTAGTGTTTTAAGCGTTCCATCTGCCCTGCAGTTGAAGGGTCATTGCCTGCTATTTGTGTAGCTCATGGGGCTACATGCAGGGTAGAGAACCCTAAACCGTAAACTAGAGGGCCAGTAGAGAGACATGTCCATCGGTCTTTATAACGTAGAGTAAGCAAGCCCTGTTAAACCAAAAGCTGAAGATAGGCGAGGAGCTCCCGCCGGGATCCGGGATGTTGAGGCTGGAGCTGGCTCTACCTCGGTTCATTGGGGTTTCATATGTGTCTACATACATACATACATACTTACATAAATACATACATACATTCGTAATTACATGCATGCACAGATGTATGCATGCACATGAATGTTCAGGAGTGTTGTTGCTGCTTGTTTGGAGCGGCTGGAAGGGCAGGGTTCTGCATGTGATTTTGGCTCCCGCCTGATTTTTCTGTGCGGGGTTTTAGGGCTTGACTCTCTTCGAGGAGCTTGGGGGTTTCAGGGCCGTGGCTTTTGCTTTCAATATCGGGATGACGGCTTTTGAGATGTTGTAAGGTTCCGTGTGTGCGAGGACCGGTCGCACGCGGGTATGTTAACCTGAAGACGGCCCAACCAACAAGTTGTACGGCTGCACGCAGGAACCCAAACCCTGTCTTGCAAGGTCCGACATTGGAACTACATTGGGGCGTCTTGTTTTCTTTTTCTATGATCACGATGAGTACGATCATTACAGTGTGACGGCTAGCATCATTCCTATTGTTGCTAAAGGTGCTGTACTGCGATTATTGTATCACAATCAGTCAGCCTTCAGCCTTGTCTTGCTACGATGAAAATGCCTCTGCTCCCAGGGGTCCTTGTCTTCGGCCGATGTCAGAACCATATGCTGAGGAATAGATATTCAAGCTTCTGGTACTACACCACTCCGCGCACAGCCCAGTACCAGACCTCTTGATCAAGGAGTGATCTGTATTCCCAGGGCACAATGGGTGTGCGTAGGATCAATGTTGGAATCTCTCCTGTTAGGCCCGAAACTGAAGTCTAAGTCGAACCCAACAACCCGAAATCATGAACACCAAAGGAAACCATAATAAGGAACCCTAAAAAGGTAGGTTCTTCAGGGTTAAGGTAAGCACAGTGGCTCTAACATACCCTACCACTGCCCTCAACACAGATGCGATGTAATCCAACAACCCGAGCCTTGGCTCCCCAAAAAAGGGGCCTTTTTGAAGAAATCCCAGCACTATTTGGCCTTAACCCGGTTTCCAACTTTATGGGGCTTACTGTAGAATAGGGGTTCCTTTCAAGGGATCCTCAAAAAGGGTCCTATTAGGGTTAAAGGGTTCCTTTTAGAGGGGGGCTTTATTTCAGGGATCTGTAGTAGGGTGCTCTAATATAGGGGCCTAGGGGTTCCTTTTCAGGGATCCTGCAAAAGGGTACTAAGGGATCTTTCGTAGGGATCTTGATAATTAGAATGGGGTTTGGGGGGCCCTTTCTACTATAGCTATAAGAAGGAACCCCCCCCAAAATAGTCTAGGTAACTATTAAGGCCCCTGTATTACAGTGAGCGGTCCCTCAAAACTTGGATGGCTGACGGGTGATCTGACGCGGCAGCTGCTTCGGAGTGTTCCTCTCGAAGTCTGCTCGTTTTTTGCTTCAGGGGTCTTGAAGGATCGAGGGTTTAGGAAAGCTCTGAAGGCCTCTAACTATTGCGCGACTGGTATAAAAAAGCTAGGGACTCCGACGTGCTCTGTGTAGAGGAAGAGCAGATGTAGGAACCTGATTAATTAAGAAACCTTGGGCCTTTATTAGGGTTCCGTATATGAATCCTTCTATTTTGGGATTATAGGCCCAGGGTTTCTTGATCTTATGAGGGTTCCTTATGTATATGAATCCTACTATTTTGGGGTTATAGGCCCAGGGTTTCTTAATCAGGTTCCTACATTACAGTACGAAGCATCGAGGCCCCTTCGAGGGAGCAAAGCTCTAAGGCCATCCTAGATTGACGGGTCAAGAATACATGTAATATAGGGGCCTTGATAATTAGAATAGGGTTTTGGGACCCAGTATATTATCATAATTATACTAAGGAACCCCCCAAAATAGTATAGGTAACTTTAGAAGCCAGAACCCCGCACTTAACCCCCCACCACTTAATCCGCCTAAACCTTAGGCCCAAGGTCATAAACCTCGCCAGGCCCCACTACCCACAACCCTACCTCCGGTTTAGGGCTTAGGGCCTCGTGAGCCCTCAACCCCAAAACTTCTGTTTTGGGAGGGGTTCTGGCATCTCGCTACATTTTTGCGGAATGTTGCTCGGCTACTAGAGCTAACGAGGAATGCTCTTGGGGAGGGGGGGGTTTGCTGACTTTCAAGTTCAGAGTAAATGGTTAAATCAAGGGTTTAAACACATATCGAAGCCCAAGACTGCTCAAGGAGAACTGATCGGATTAAAAAGCTTGCAGAATCTTCCCTGAAGGCTCCAAATGAACCGCATCTCTCATGAGAGCAGACGGAAACGAAGAAGGCTCCACAAATAGGTGTTGGACACAGAGGGCTAAGTATGCTAGACTGAACATCCCAAGTTAGCAATATATGCAACTGAATCCTATACATAGGCAGGCATATGTGTTTACACACATGCTTGTCATGTGTGTGTGTTCGTGTGTAGACACATGCAAGCAGACATGAGTTGACATGTGCGATGGACGGTGTGCTTCGAAGACCCATAAACGTGGATGCCAGCAAATACGGCAAATGCGTGGCGTAGATCAGCATCAGGTGCACTTTTATGAGAGTTTTTGTGTCCCTCAGTTCTTGCATTTGACATGCTGTCCGCATGTCGTTTTGCTTGACGATTCTGTAGGTTCACAAGGGGCACTGTGTTTGAGAATCAGCGGTGGGGAGATTTCACAGACAAATCACTTTCTATGTGTATATATATATATATCTAACTATATATGTACACGTAAACATTATGACATAGTAGAATACAGTATAGTATAACCTCGTATAATGTAGTAAATTGCAAGATAACGGAATAGAATGTAACGTATATACATATGTGTCTGTGTGTGTATGCATCGGTACATGTATATGTATATATATATGTATACACATGCCTATATACCTATACTTGTACATATCCATTATATGCCTATATGATTGTACGCATACAAAATTGTGCATATATATATGTATATATGTATATATGCAGACATGCACATACACATACCCCAAACACACACACACACACATATATATATATATATATATATATATGCATATACGTACATGTATACATAGACATAGACACATATAATGTTATATATATAGTTGTATCGCCTTCCTGCCACGGCCTATTAAGATGCAGCAACATGAAATGCCAACTCACAATAGAGCACAACACCATCCGAAACCGCAAACAACATTGTCAACCAGTAACCACACTGCACAAACTCCGTGCAACTTGGAAAGCCACATGAAGGAGCTTCGAAACGCAAGGCTCCTGGCAGCACGCTCGCCTTGGCCAGGGCTACCGCCGGGAACCGAAGGCATGATTCGCGTTCACTTGAGTGCAGTTTGGGGGCTATACGGTTGATGATATAAACCTGCATTACCTTAAGGACCAGAAGCTTTGGGAATATTGGTATATTCCTTATGATGAGTAATGCAGGATTTGTATCATCAGCCGTAGTATGTAGAGCTTATAGACCGGGTCTTGGGATGCTTCTGGGACAACAGCGCCATGACTTCATCTACCTTTGGCTCCTGTGCAAGGACTGCGAGAGACAGCCCAAGACCTTCTGAGGATTGTTATGCTCCTTACAGCTGGCCATCTAAACCCTAACCCCAAACAGAAGCTGAATGCTTCGGCTTCGGGCATACACGATAACATCCCGATCGTGCCTAATAGTACACAGAAACAAGCTGCAGACCCTTCGCCGACCAGACGGTGACTGGTACAAGACCGAAACTAGTTAGGCTTTTCCTTCAGGAGAACCGGGCAATTTGCTCCCCAAACCATTTTGTTGCAGCCGGGCCTGAGGAGTTTGTCGGGAAAGTCACACACCCTAAACTTTGCCTTAAGCTGGCGCTCAGAGCAGGGCTTTCAGTTTGCTGGTCGAAGTCGATGGGAAGAGGGTCAGGCACCCTGTCATATTACATTCGGAAAGCTACATGCACATTCTCAGAGTTTGTGTAAGCTGATACTTATCACAGATGTATCCAAAGCCCTGAACCCTCATCATCTAGCTGGTCATCACCTGAAGACGCTTTTGGTTTCGAATCTTCCAAAGCTGTAACCTTGCAACTAATTCGTGCAAAAGCACGTGGGGTTTAGGATAGGGTTCAGGGCGGGTCATCATGACGTGCCGGAAAGCATCGTGAACCTTCAACCTGATACCTCAGAACTCACAGCTATGCCCTAGCTTCCGGATGACCGGCATGAACCTGTGACTCGCAGGCCATTCGAACCAATTTCCGTCTATTTCCTGCCGGGACCAACGGAGTGTGGGTGATTCATCCCTCTCCCTCATGCATTCTCTCTCTGTCTGTCTGTCTCTCTCTCGCTCTCTCGCGGTGCACGCCCTAGCGTGGCGCCTACACGCAGGATTGAGCAGGCCAGGGCTCCAAGCTTTTCCAGAAAATCCAAAAATTTCAACATGAGTCCCTTCTTCGTGAGTCCGTAAAATTCCTGAACCCTAAATCCCAAGCTCAAACTTGTACTTTAAGAGTTTAGGGCAGGCTTCAAGGTTTGACGCTTCTTCTTCTACCTGAACCTTTAACCTCAAGTCTGGAACCGTGCGCGCAGCCTGTAAACAGGCTGGGCCAAGGATCGAAGGAAGTCGAATCGCTGCACCCCTTTTCCCACTAGGCTCAGGCGTACGCTGCGCCCTGAAACCCAAACACGGCCAAGTGGCCGTCGACGGCTGGGGCAATCAATATGCCGGAGCTCTCATCCCGGCTTCTCACTCGCGCTTCCTCCATCAGAAGCTGTGGAAGAACAAGGTAATCCGTGACCTAAACAAAGGAGCCCGAGGACCCTACATTTCAAAATCAAGCTAGTAGCAGCTAGTGTAACTACTGAAGACAAGGCCTCCTTAAAAAGGATTTATTTCACGGCACAGGAACACTGCGAGAAGCGTCGCCTTAGCCTAACGTTGCCGTAGCGTGACAATGACAAGCACAATGCACTGTGGGCGATACTGCACTTACTCTGCCACCTCATAGAATGTATAGATCGGTCAACTGAGGATTCTCACCAAGGCTGTCCCCATCTTGCCGCAATTTTCTGTCAACTCTGAGATCCCCCAACTCGAGCTCCCGATCCTCAGGAGACGACGCCCTCCGAATCCCCAAAAATGCACTGATTCAGAGGGTCCATATACACTACCATTATGGAATTCGGTCCCAAAAGACCATCCCTACTTTGGTTTTGGGACCCTAATTCCATAATAGGAGTGTATATGGACCCTCTTGGTGATTCACTGATTCGACTAGGCTTAGACACAAGCAAGACAACCCCTCAACCCCGTAGCCTTAGCCGTGAACCCGGAATGGCCAAGGCTTGAATGGAAGGCTTCACTCTAAACCCCCAAATGCCAAAACAAGCCTAAAACCCTAACACATTTCTAAAAGCCTAAAACCACAAAGCCCCAAAACCCAAAGCCATGTTTTTTGCGCAACCTCGGCGCCGACGTCGCTTCCCGGCCTGAATTCTTTTGGGATGCAGAGCTTCGAGGGTTCTATGACGGTTTAGGGTTTAGGGTAGAACCCTAGAAAGGGTGACCTCTTAATAAAGGGTTTGTTGGAGGGTTGGTATGGTAGTGGGGTTTTCGTTTTGGGACCTTAGTGGTTAAAACTAGGGTTATCAAACCTGGGGTGCTGTTTAATGAGGGTGCCGTAGTAGTTTGAGGACGAAGGGAAGGACTCTAACTTACGGAGCACTCCTGATGGATGTCGAGGGGCCTAAATGATAGTGTAGGAACCTGATTAAGAAAACCTGGGCCTGTAACACCAAAACAATAGGGTTCATATAAGGAATCCTAATAAAGGCCCATCTTCATCAGGTTCCTACATTAATAGGGTTTACACTCTCGCAACTCGGACTTGCCAGACGAGGTCAATAGGGTTTAGGATTTGGGGAACTATTATGGTATAGCTGCACAGCCATTACAAAGATTCCTTTCGGGGGATTGGCATAAATCCTCTGATAATTGGACAAGGGTCTCATTTAAAGAGCCTGTTTAATGAGGGATTAGGGTTTAGGGTTCCTTTCAAGGGCCCTGCCAGGATCTCTATAAGGCTTCTGGAAGATAGGGCCCTTGACAGTTGGACCAGGGTCCCTTGTAAAGGTTTAAGTTCCTTGGAAGGGTTCTGGAAGATAGGGCCCTTTATAGTTCGACTAGGGTTTGGCGTATACTCTAGTATACATAACGTCAAGGACCAGTCGTGTGACCAATTCTTACTCAGGCTTCTACATTGCCGGACACCCTCATTCAATGGTACCCAGAGACTCCAATATCCCTTAATTAAGGAGTATACCTTAAATTAGAGTAGGATCCCTAATATGATCTAGGGTATATGCTTAATTAGGGGACATTGGAGTCTCTGGGTACCCCAGCTGCAGAAGCTGCTGTTGGTACAGTACGCGGACATGATTTACGGCAGCGCTTCATTACCAGTGAAATTGCTATCGTCGTGGTTCAATATTGTTTTAAGACCTATATTATTCCTACAGCCCGGCCCTGTCCTAATCCCACAGTAAAGCGTTCAGATTAAAATGCGGTTTAGGCTTAGGGGAATTAAACGATAAGGTTTAGGGATGCTTAGGGCAGGACCTTCAATGGATCCCCGAAGCTGTGTTCTGTACCACGAACTTCCGACGTGCCCGAACTGTGAATTACGGTTTGGTCATCGGCTAGACTCTTTTGAACTTTACATAGGATGTTAGCATCTAGTGTTGGGATGCCACGCCCAAAACTCTTCGTGCTACCTACGGCAAGCCTCTACGCAGATGCGGCAGGGCAGTGTGACGAAGATAATCGCTTATGTTTGACATCAGGGCACGACCCACGACGAGGGTGGTCGTATGTGCTACAGACGGGACGGTGGTGATGAAGGTGACGGCTGCAGCAACGCAGCTTTCTATGCCGTTACTATGCTGTACGTACCATTGCGACTCTGCATGTCGTTCATCAACATTAACAACTAAGACCCGGCCACGCAACAACCACCGCACCCCCCCTCCCCCTACCCAACGCTTTTGCTCACTCGCGAACCCTCGCATAGCACCGTAGCACTACACCCGGAGTGGCCGGCTTCCCTGTTAGCACATGTAGCCTGCATACATGAAGGCTGGGGAATAAATGAGAGTTGGGCTGCTTCGGAACCGTGAGAGGAAGAAACAAACAGCCCCTCTCCGCGCTGCTTCAGCTTGATTCCATGGCTCTTACCCCTACGCGAAACATTTAGCAGAAGTCAACATACTCATCGATGTTGCCGACAGCAATTACTCGCATCATCGTCGCAGTCGCACTATGAGCTTGCGACATTGCTCATTGTCATGACGTGCCCCATGCAGTCACATGCAAGGTGTTTGATGCCGTGCTATAGCTGTAGCTACCTGAAGCTTCTTCGTGTCAGTAGTCCCAAGCGGGGCATCCGCAAGTTGCTCAGAATATGGTTTTTCCTCTGCAAACAAAAGCAAAGAAGTGTCAAGGGCGAGGAGCCATGCAGGGCTCATGCCCGGGCTCATTTGTAATCCGCCAGAGCTGTCCACTCGGCTGCGGCTTCGTGCAAAGGCCGTGACTCCTCGACAAGATCGAAAGCTCTGCATGCTAAACCATAGACCCTTGTAGAACCCTTGAAAAGGACCCTAAACCCTAAACCAAGAGTGACTCAAATTAGGGGCCAGGGCTTTGAGGCTGTTGGAACTCTAATGCTTTACGTTCCAGGTCTAGGGGCCCTCAGTTTTCAGTTTATCCTGACCAGGATGAGTTCCTGAACCGTATAACCCTAAATCCCCCTAAACCCTAAATCCCAGACCTTCCAAGCCCGCTGGCGACCCAATGCCAGGCTTACGGAGTCCACAGGGTTACAAAGCTTAGGATGCTTACGGTAGAAGCCCAAAAGTTGGAAACCCAACAGCTTCAATCCTTAAGAGTAATGTATAGGGAATCCCAGCACTATTTGGCCTTAATCCGGTTTCCAACTTTATGGCGTTTTCTTAGATAAGGTTTGCTGCAGTGCTTGGGGGAGGGCTTGCTTGGGGACTTTCAGGTTTTAGCGATGCTTAGGTCTGGTTGAGGGTGTAGCTTGTGGCGCAGGGTCCGCTGAGGTTTTAGGGGATGACTCATAGCATCCGAGCAGCTGGATTTAAGGGGATGCGAGTCTTCGAGTGAGACGAGGAGAAAATCGGATACCGGCATGTGAATCCAAACCCCAAGCAGGAACACGCAAACAATGGAGGACTTCCTGAGACCGCTGAAAACAGACGACAACCTATGCAGCTAGTTCGATGCCACATTTCAGAACACCTGGGGAGGGCGGGGGGGGGTCTTTGAGGGTTTCGCAAGGGTTCCTTTAAGGGCTTCAGAACCTCTGGATTCTGGATATATCTGAGCACTTCCGGCCTTTGGGGGTGGTGGCCAATTGTTCAGGGCCCAAGTGCAGGAACACAGGGTCCAAGGCTTAGGCTGTAGGGGTTTAGGGCCTAACGCCCAGACTCCAAGACTTTACAGCAGAAAGGTGCTAACTCTTCGCCCACATGAGCTGCAGGCGGTCTCAGAAATCGATCTTGCCAATACAAACAGCAAAGTGACCAGGATCTTATGCGATGGTCTCCCTTATTTGGCCCCTAGTAAGGCCCTAGTACATTGTCCCTTCTCGCATGCCAAAGAATCTCCAATCCGGAAGTACAACCTGCAGGCCTAAACCGCAGTCCCAAACCCTGCGCAGCCTAAACCCCAAACCGCAACCCTACACCCTAAGCCCCAGCCGCGAAGCCCAGCCCAAAACCCCACATCCCTAAATCCTAAACCCCAAAACCCCAAACTCCAATGCTTAAAGCAAGATCGTCGACCCCGAACATGGCACCACATAGCATCTCCAAGTTTCGGTCTCTTTCCTTGATTCCATGAGCCATGGGGCTGTCAGGTCCTGACACTCGCCAATTCCGGAGCGAAAGGTTCAGGGCTCCCCGGTTTATCCGACCCTAAACCCCTCTGACCTTCGGATTTAGACTTTCCTGCCCGTAAAATAGGGTGCCTCCGGTACCCAAAGCAGGTACCGGAGGCACCACGAAAAGGTCTAGTTATGACTTCACACCTCAGACAAATGGGGACGCGCGATTTGCGATGTTCTTGATTGGGGGGGCGCGAGAGTGCTCTTAATGGTAGGAGTCCCCTTCCTCTGGCTGTCTCGGGCTTAGGGAACAAAGCTTCAGTCCTCGACCGTCTTCTGAGGACACCTGCCGGTGAAGTGTCGAGGGCCTCAGTGCTAAACGGGATTTAAGATACTTTCACAGGGATCTGTAGCAAATAATGTGTTTTCTTTATTATGGTAACTTAAATTAAACCCCTTAACACGAACCCAGTCACTGCCAAACAAAAATGCGATAAAGGTGTCGGGTGATTGGTTTGCAGGTTTTACAAGCAATACAAGCCTAAGAATCCAAATAGCCCTATGTAGGTACTATAAACCCTAAACCCCAAAGTAGGCACTGTTTGTATACTAGGAGTCTTCGGGATACAGAAATGGAGATGCCGGGGCAACACACACACACCTCGACTTCTGACCGCTCAGACCCAAACACCAACGATCCGCTCTAGCTACGGTTTTCGAGCCTAGATCCTTTTAAGCAGGGTTTGGGGGGTTTTAGGGCTTGGAATTCGTGGGGCTTTTAGGTTCAAGTTGGCTCGGCTTCGGTGAGTTGGTTTCTCTGCTTCGAGGTTCATGGATAGGTATAAGTGGGGTTATAAGTCCCTTAAACATGGGTTATAAGTATAGTTGCCCTACTTATAACCCACCAAGTGTTCTTTGTGTTGGAATGGGAGGGAGAGAAGGAGGGACCTCGTAGGTGTACGGCTTCCATCCCAATACTCGTCCTGACGTTTCACTGCCTCAGTTCTGGTGTTTCACAACAGCAATACTCTAGCCTCTCGACACTCCTNGGGGGGGGCGGGTCTGGTCTTTTTGGCCTCAGAGCTGACGTGTTTCAGATTGGCCGGTGACATACTGTCACATTCTCAAGCCGTCTCTCTTCAGGCTTCCTTTAAGCGTGCCTTCCCCAAAGGGTCCTATGTATTTATGGGTTGGGTTGAGGTTTTTAGGGCACATGTTCGCAGCACGGCTCGAATGTTCCGGTGGAGGCAACCACTTGTTGGTTGTTAGTTGTTGGTTGTTGGCCGTTGTCGTTGTCGTTGTGGTTGTGGTTGTGGTTGTGGGTGTGGCTGTGGCTGTGGCTGTGGCTGTGGCTGTGGTTGTGGTTGTGGTTGTGGTTGTGGTTGTGGTTGTGGTTGTGGTTGTGGTTGTGGTTGTTGTTGCTGTTGCTGTTGCTGTTGCTGTTGTTGTTGTTGTTGTTGTAAGCCTCTCGGCTCAGGTAAGGTCAGGCTAGTACAGCAGCCTTTTCCTTACTTGCCATGGCATTTGTCAGCGCCTGAGCAGTCCCGGTC
>BGNK01001816.1:0-84324 GCA_003297005.1 Symbiodinium sp. clade A Y106
CAGACACTGAACATGTGGTCCAGTGGTACGACCTATCTGACTTGAAGGTTCACAGGTCCTGGTTTTAAGTTGTTTTGCGGGAGCTTCTTTCAAGTACCCAACCTCCGAGCCAACTGCTCGCAGTGCCTTTTGTGATAGCACACCGGAATTGCAGTAACCCTGGAGCCGCCCTGCTTAACGACTCTATGAAAAACTAAAAGTGTACACTTTTGGGGGCTTATGAACTCAGCAACTAAGGGTTTGGGGTCTAGGGCTTTAGGGTTTAAAGGTTTAGGGTCTAGGGTTTAGGGTTTCTTAGCCCCAGGCTCTCTTAGGTCGATGCAACAACAACAGCAACAACAGCAGCAGCAACAACAACAGCACCAGCAGCAGCAGCAGCAACAACAGCAGCAGCAACAACAGCAACAACAACTACAACAAGAAGAATAACACCAACAACAGCAACAGCAACAGCAGCAGGCAACAGCAACAGCAGCAAAAAAACAATAGCAATAACAGTATCCGTAACAGCAGCAACAACAGCAACAGCAGCAGCAACAACAACAACACCAACAACAGCAACAACAGCAAAAGCAGCAACAACAGCAACAACACCAACAACACCAATGCCAACAATTGGCGTACCATGAACTGGATGTTGCGTTCGTCTTCAAGGATCGAGTTTTGTCCATGAGCCGAATCCCAGATCAAAACGCTAGCCGCTAAACGCTTCCTGACCCTAAAGCTTCATAAACAGAAAGCCTACGATTTAAATCCCAAGCCCTAAATGCCCGTAAGCCCTAAGCAAGACCTAAACCCTAAAGCCCTGCAAGGCCTAGTCCTCAAAGAACCACAAGACTCCAAACCCTAAGATCCCAAAAACCTAAAGCCCTAAACGCATGATAATAAGCCAGCAAGCTTGAACTCTCTAGTGCTACAGAAAATCCGAAAACCCTGTGAAGCCTGGTTCTACACCCCCAAAACACCCAAGAATCACCCAAAGGAGAATTGGCGCTAAACCCTAAACTCAACACCCCTAAGCCCTAAACCCCAAAGAGACTCAGTTCTGTCTCGAAACCCTAAACCCAGCACCCCTAGAGTAGGAGCCAAAAAGTTGGAAACTTGGCCTTAATCCGGTTTCCAACTTTATGGGGTTTACTGTACACCCTCAACCCGGAGGAGACTTGGTGGTGCGAATGCCCCCAGCTTCCGAAGACTCCTTGGCGAGCTCACTGGATCCCGCCTTTGGAGACGGAGGCGACCGGCTCCCCACACAAAACGGGCTTAGGGTTTGGGTTTTTTAGGGTTTAGGGCTTGGGAGTTTTAGTGTTTAGGGTTTGGGGTTTTTGGAGTTTCGGGTTTTGATTTTTTGGGGTTTAGGGTTTAGTTGGCGGTCTTTAGGGTTTAGGGTTTGTTTTTGAGGGTTTAGGGTTTACGGGTTTAGTCCAAGTAGTGCTTATTTATGGTTTCTGGTACCTACGATATTTGGACCCTTAGGGAACGGGGTTAGGGTTTGGGTTTTAGGGTGTATGAAGGGTTTCATGAAGGGTTTTGCAAGTGTGGGGGGGTGTTAGGAAGTTCTTACAGAGCATTATAGCGGTGTTGCCAGCATGTCAAGGCAAGTACCTATGTACTACTAATGTTCAGGCCAGTCAAAAAACGATGGTAACACCGACGAATACGAGTCGTGAACATGGTCTAGCCCCTAACCTGAAGTAATTTGTCAAAACTGTGGAAGAGCTCGGAATACAAACCTCCACCGCCCCTTGCAATCCAGAACCCTCCAACCAACAGACCCAACCTGTAGCCACTAAACTCACGGAAAGAAGGGGTAGGCCCTACAAGCCGAAACCCTAAACCGTAGAACCATGAATCCTGAACCGGTTGAACCCCGAACCCTCAGAAACAAAGCCGAAGCACCTAAGTCCTGAACCGCAAACCCCAAAGCCCTTACACGAAAAACCCTTAAATATCCTGAACGCCAAACCCCAAGCCCTAAGCCCTATAAGACCATACACCCCAGTCCCCGAAAGCTAAATCTCAAGCCGTAAATCTGAAAATCCAAACCCTACACTCACTACAACCCATAATAAAGATCACTTGTAGACCCCGTTGAAAGAAGCCCTGCACAGGAACCCCTGATTTAATTGCAAGCCGTAAAGGGATCCCTTAAAGGAGCCCTGAAAGGAGCCCCTAAAGGAACCCTTAAAGGAGCCCTTATAGGAACCTTAAAGGAACCCCTACAAGCAACCCGTAAAGGGATCCTTTGGGCAGTTTCTCGGCCTTGTCCTCGCTGCTTCGCTTGGAGAGCGCCGTTGCGCGGAAGCTCCTGGAGAATCCTGGCTCTGGCTTCTAGGTGTTAGGGTTTTGGGGGTCAGGGCTTTGGGTTTTGGGTTTAGGGTTTTAGGGTTTTGGGGGTCAGGGCTTTGGTTTTATGGGTTTGGGGGTCAGGGTTATAGGGTTTAGGGTTCAAGGTGCCTGCTCTTTCCTCCTCCACCTGCGGCCCTGACAACCCACGTGACTTTACTTGACTATCTCTTCATTTCACTACCATCAGTTCTTTTCCAGAGCAACCCACCCCTGATTCGTACACGTCGGGTTCCCCCCTAGAAAAAGGAGCACCTCCTTGTTTATAGTCCCGAGAGCCTCGCCCTACATTTGTTTTTGCCCCCATCCTGAAAAAACGACATGCAAATTCATGAATCTGTTTGAAAACCTCAAAACTAAACTCAACCCCTAAGCCCTCTGTACCCTAAACTGCCTTAAACCATGAGTCACCATGAAAACACCCTATACAAGCTCATACATACCGATAGAAGTTGCAGCCTCTGCAGCCCAGGGATCGAAAGCTTCGAGATTCTGGCACAGCTCCTGAGGCGCAGAATCGCTGCCGAGGACTCGGCTTTCAGCACTTTCAGGGGGCACCCTTAAAGGAACCCTAAACCCTAAGGAGTCCCAGGGTTCCTCTACCTTTAAGGGTACCTCGAGGATCAGAGTCCTAGGGTTCCTTTAAGGGTTTAGGGTTTAAATAGGGTTTAGGGTTCCTTTAAGGGTACCCCGAGGATCAGAGTTTTAGAGCTCCTTTAAGGGTTTAGGGTTTAGGGGTTTAGGGGTTTGGGGTTTTGGGTTTAGGGTTTAGGGAAGTCTACTTAGTATCCCCTAGAAACCCTATTATAATCCCCCATAACCCACCTTACTAACCCTACTTACTAAGTCAAAAGGGCCTCCAAGTAGTGGTGCTCTTAACGGAACCCTAGGACTTCTAGTGGCGCCCTTTAAGGCACCCCCTAAGGGAACCCCAAGGACGTAAAGAAACCCCTATAGATCCCTTTAAGGGAGCCGAAGACCTGGTGAGGGCTTAGCCCTCCTAAGATTTCAGGGCTGTAGGGGCTTCTGTTGTTCCCTCGCACCGCAGGACATCTTCATCTTCCCTTTTTGCCAGTCCAGCCCTTTCGCCAATTCTTGACGGTGTGCCTGCAGTGCGAGCTGAAGGGTGCTGAGTGGGTAGTACATCTGGATGATGGCGACTGAGCGCAGCCCCTAAACCCTAAACCCTAAACCGTGGTACTGGCCCAAAAGCCTCCAAAGCTCTGAAGCCCTAAGACCCTCACCCTGAACGTCCTCTGCAAGCTCTCCTACGCGCGCCGTTTCACCGCTGTCTCACATGGGAGTTTCCGAAAATTAGGGGTACCTTGTTCTGGGGTCCGAATAATAAGGATCCTACTATTTAGGGTACTATATTAGGGTCCCCTATTTTCGGAAACTCCCACATGTCTATTTTGGTTGAGTGCCTTGGGCTGAGGGTCCCAGCTCCGATCGTCCCATGCCATGATTCTCGTTTGGTGCTCTCAGGAGTCATGTTGTATTTTGACTGTAGCAAAACTCCAAGGGAATCTTAGTAGCTGAGCAGGTTTATAGAATCCGGTTCTCGGCTAGGGCTAACTGACAGAAGCACCCAGCCATGTTTCACGAAAGGAGCAAACTAAAAACCAAGTAAGCCCAGCGCTGGGATACAGGTGAACACCCGAGACCTTCTAACCCTACCCCGCGACCTCCTAAACTCTAAACCCTAAATTTCAAATCCCCCAGCTTTCCTCAAGTTGTAGACCAAGGGGGAGTCATGGGCTGAATAAAAGCGCTTGGAATCTGGGTGGATACAGGAATTGGGGGTGTAGCGTTTTTGGGGGGTAACCTTTCACTTCGTACTTTCCTACCGTAGTTGAAAGCTGAATTCAACCATAAACCCAGCCCCTGAGTCCTACTTCTAACCCAAATTCCGAGACCGTAAGCTGCACAGCCCAACATCCCAAGCCCCCACAGACTGAACCCTAACTCGGTAGTACACCCCTCGTACGCCCTCTCAAACTGCCCAATGCATCATCGACTGCAACAGCTCCACTTAAACCCTTACATGAGGTAACTTCCATGCAAAACGCGAATACGCAGTCAATGATATGTGTATGTGTGGTTTACGCGTGTGTGTGTGTACATATGTATATATATATATATGTGTGTGTGTGTGTGTTCACATATAATACATGATAGGGTATCCTTAGTCCCAGAGCCTTTGCAGTCTCTTGAAACTCTTTAGGATGTATGTATATCCCTCTCTCTATCTCTCACACCTCTCTGTTTCTGCGTTAACATACAGTCTAAACCCTAAACCCTAAACCCTAGCCCCAGGGAGTTTGCAGGCTCTTGGAGCCCTTCAGACCTCTTCTAGGTAGGGCTTTGGGACATTTTATTTTTGCTCTTATTGGGCTTAAGAGGATCTTACCTACTAGTATTTTTCAAAGGCTTCCAAAGCCCCTCCTAGTCTTGGCAGGTCGGAGCGACTTACAGGATTGGCAGTCCAAAGACATCGAGGACCTGGGCTGACTTGGGTGGGGTTTTGGGGGGTTTAGGGTTGAGGGTTTTTAGGGTTTTAGGGTGTAGGGTTATAGGAATTTAGGGGTTTGGGGTTTGGAAATTTGCGGGCAGTGCACAATCCCCCCAAAAGCATCCTAGTTCGATATGATGATCCCGAAATCCCTGCCAAACCCATCCTAGTTCGTTATGATAGGCCCGAAAGCTTGGAATGACCCTCAGAAAACCCGTCCGAGACCACGTGATCTAGTGCTTCCTGACTTGGATGCCAAACCCCACACTCTACTCTACCTAGCGGGTCATACCCTACCCCGTTTTTAGGGTACCTATTTTATTGTTTTTGATCTCCTATATATAAAAGTAGGTACCTTAATTAAAAAAGGGGTAGGGTATGAGCCTATAGGTATGAGTTACCTCAGCCCTAAACCGAAGAGGCCTACTTAAACTCTAAGTCTAAGTTCACTACCCCCAAAACCCAAAAGCCCTGAACCCTACAAGCCGTTTCACCGGGTCTAGACGGAAGAGCCAACCCCATGTCTAAGATGCAGCATGTGCAACCCGACTACAAAGGTTTGGGGAGTTCAATTAAGAAAAAAAGCCGTCAGGTACCGGGGAGGCACTTCAGAGGGCTTTTTGGGAGTTTCCGAAAATTAGGGGGTACCTTCGGTTGAAGGTTCAAGGCTCTATGTAGGGATTGATGAAGGCTTTTGGGGTTTGAGCTGACAGACTGTATGTAGGAGTTTCCCAAAATTAGGGGTACCTTATTTTGGGGGTCCTTATAATCAGGATCCTACTATTTTAGGCCACTCTATGTTAGGGTCCCCTATTTTCGGAAACTCCCTTATTGGCGTTATGTAGTTTGTTGTGGGGTTCCTGTAGCTATATACTTCATATTTTGGCCTGAAGGGGTTTCTATGTTATGGCTTGGAAGCCCAACAAAGGTATCCTTCTAGTTTTACATTTATATGGGCTCAGATTGGGTGGAGTGTCCGGGTGCAGTACAGTACCTTGTTCTTGCGGGTCCTGATCATGTCAGGTTCCTCGTTTTCACAGACTCCCATGCCTTGTCCACCGAACGACGTCTTCATAAACTCTGTGCGATCCCGACACGGCCTGACCTGGCCCCGCCGAAACTCGAGGCCCTTTGCGGGGTCCTTGAGCTCAGGCAAATACTCCTCGGGTGTTTCTACATGACAAGCCTCTCTGCAGAACCCTGGCCTACCCCTGCGCAGCCTGAGACCCCAAAGATCTAATAACGAACTTATCGAACCCATGATCCCAAAGCCGCAACCAGAAGCCTCGGGACCGGACAGCCAAACGCCCCTTCAATCACAAGCCCTCCACCCTAAACCCTGTCAAACAGTATGTACTTCAAGCAGAATACCCCTGGACCCTGAACCCATACCCTTTAAAGAGGGTTTAGGGTGCTTCTGAAGCTTTTCTATTCGGCGCCATGCGCGCTGCTTTGCTACTGCTGGCCCTGGCATCAGCGTCGCGATGGCCGTCGGTGAGTGTTTCTTGGCATGGTGTTGCAATTATTACAAATGTGCGAGTATCTGCACAATGCAGCGCTGGGTTTCTTGTTAGGACTTGCGAGTATGATTTCTGGAAGCATCCCTGATGTGGGCATTCAGCATCTTTGCGAGCATTCATAGTGTAGAACTGATGAAGAAAGCCCCTCTCTTTAAAGGATCTAGTACCAGGGGTCCCTATTACTACAAATTGACAAATTCTAAAGTGGAAGGGGGGAGTCCCAGACCTTCCAAAATCCCTTAATTAAGGAATATTCCTTAAATCATAGTAGGATCCCTATTATGGTTTAAGGAATATTCCTTAATTAAGGGATTTTGGAAGGTCTGGAGTGTTACCACTCCTCAGCTTCTCTGAAACCTGAACCCCTGACTGATTGGCTCCACCCAGAGAGCCCAATACCAATACCCCTTAATTATCCCTTAGGCTCTAAGGACTCATATCTTAAGGCTTTTGGGCCCAAAGACCACACTATATACGGCTTTTGGGCTATTTTGAGCCTTAGGGTATTAATTAAGGAGTATACCGGAAACTATAAAGGGGTTCATATTATGATTTAAGCTATATTCCTTAATTAAGGGATATTGGGCTCTCTGGGCAAATCCTTATGCAAAATAAGGCCGCATTCACATACACATATCGAAAGGGCCCTTCATAATTAGATTCTAGATATTCTAGTATAAAACTGTTCAAGGAAAACTAAGGAACAATGCTGCTAGGTCGTCAAGCGGTATAAAGGCTTTTTGTAAACCCTATAGGGGCCCTATACAAGTCCTATACAGTAACTCCCCAGTACAGTCACCGTGACCCCTATCAAAACCCGATATCTCACCAGAAGAATCTATGAACCCAGCGCCCTAAACCCTAAACGCCGAAAGGTTCAGATGGTGACGTACAAGCGACCAAAGCTCCTCTTGGAGGTCATGTGGATTCAACAGGATTCGTTTACGCTCCTGTAAAGGCTTTCTTTACCCTATATAAGGCCCTCTTGTCGGGCTGCTTTAATGGTTCCGCAAGGGCCTTTTTTTGTTGCGGTTTTGAGGGGGTTTGGGAGTCTAGCGTTTAGGGGTTAGCTACCCACGGAGTTCGTGTGCAGGCTTTAACTGGGCTTCTACCTCTTTTAACCGGGGTGACTGCACTCTAAAAGCGACCCCACACCCTAAGCCTCCTTAAACCGATTTACCAGGTTCCCGGATCTTTCACACAGGATTTCAATACCGGGTTGCGGAAGACTTGTCTAAGGCTTCTCTCTTTTCTAGCATAAGGCAGTATAACCCAGAGGGTCCAAATACACTACTATTATGGAATTAGGTCCCAGGGCCTAATTCCATACTAGCCCTAAGGCTCAAAATAGCCCAAAAGCCTTATATAGTATGGTCTTTGGGCCAAAAAGCCTCAAAATGTGAGTCCTTAGAGCCTAAGGGCAGTAGTGTATAAGGAGCCTCTGGGTAAGCTTCTTTGAGACCTTCAAGGTTTCAGGATTGGGTTGCGATTCTAGGAATTATACTGCGTGCCTTACCCAGCGAGCCCGATACCCCTTAATTAAGGAATGTAAGAATGTACCTTAAATTATAAGGGGTTCATATTATGATTTAAGCTATATTCCTTAATTAAGGGGTATTGGGCTCTCTGGGAAACCCCCCAAAGTAGGTAGAACAATGGCCCGACACGTATAGAAGGCGAGTATTCTACGGCATAGAGTCTCGGGCTTCAGGTTTTGAGCTACAGATTTGGGTGGTTCGGAACTTCGGGTTTAGAGTCTCAGGAGTCAAGGGTTTAGGGTTCAGGCTTCGGGGTACTACGACGTGCAGGAGTTGACAGCATCGTGGTTGGGAGTTTGAGAAAATGAGGGGCCATGCCTTCCCCCTGTCCTCCCTGCGCACCCTCAACCCCTTGAACCCTAATTGTTCTATCGTAGAACCTAAAACCGGAATTTCTAAATCCTAAACCCTAACCCCTGGACTCTCAACCCTAATTCCTCAACCCTATCCCCTAAACCCTGAAACCCTCATCACCAAGTCTCAAACAGGCTCTGAACCAAGTGGCCCTGCAGAATTACAAGGGAGACATCGAAGTCGTAATTATCGACTCTTGGCCGTGCTGTTTTATGGTTTTTAGGGTTTTCGGCATCTAGGAGTTTCCGAAAATTAGGCGTACCTTGTCTTGGGGTCCTTCTAATGAGGATCCTACTATTTAGGGAACTATGGTAGGGTCCCCTATATTCGGAAACTCCCATTTGCTCAGGGTTTTAGGGCTTAGGCTTTAGAGTTTTAGGGTTTAGGGTTTTAGGGGTATTGACGGTTTGATACCCACAGACTAGAAATTTGCCAAACCAAGACAATACACATAGGTGAGATTCACAGAGGGTGCGCGGAACGATTCATCAAGTAACTATAGGTACGTATAATTATAGATAGATAGATACATAGATAGATAGGTAGATTTCAGGGGTCGATTAAAAGGTCTAATATTACCGATGTACTGAGCAACATAGATCTGGTGAGGCTGAGGGGTGCGGAACTATAGGTAGAAGCCAAAGAAGCCAGAAGTGCAGAACCTTTCGATCGGAGACTGGGCCTCCACCCTCGAGAGTTTAGGGTCTGTTTTAGGGTTTGGACCTTCGGAGATAAGGTTTAGACTCACCCGCCCCAATTATCACACCCTCGACCCTAAACCCTAACCGGTAGGGTTTAGAACCCACCTGTGGCCCCAAACCCTACAAAATAGTAGGTTCTGACCCCTTAATTAGAGGGTAGAGCCCTTAAAAGAGTAGGTTTTTGGAGCCCCAGGTAGAACCCATACCCTGCCCCAACCCTGGACCCTCCCAAACCCCCCAACTACCCACAAAGTGACTTTGAAATGCCTCTGCCAAGCTCGAAGGCCCGAACCCTTAAACCCCAAACCCCTAAACCCCAAACCGCAGTGACTGCTTGCATAAAACCCCTGAACCTCGAAACACTCCTAAACCCCTAAACCCCCTAAACCCCAACACCCCCAAACCCTAAACTTACGAAGTTCCTGAAGCCCAGTGCCGCCTTGACGAGGACGACAGCCCCGAGAGTATGGAGGAAGAGATCGAACCTCTGTGCCCCGACGTCTATGGGGGTTCAGGTTTTAGGGATGAGGGTTTAGGGTTTAGGGATGAGGGATTAGGGATGAGGGTTTAGGGATGAGGGTTTAGGGTTTAGGGTTTAGGGATGAGGGTTTAGGGTTTAGGGATGAGGGCTTGAGGGTTTAGGGTTTCGGGCTTCGTAGTTCTCATTATTTGCTGATTTTGTGTATTAGTCTGTGCTTTTGATCAGTAGCGGGGTTTAGGGTTTAGGATGCCCCGATCTTTATGAGGGTTTTTAGGGCCGCCTGGGCCCCAAAAGTACGTAGATGAATAGCCTTTCATAGGTTTCGGGCCAAAATTCTACCTATATTTGCGGGTTTAGGGTTAAGGGTTTAGGTGTCCTTTCTGATTTCTATAGGGCTATAATAAATTTGTAGCTTAGGGTCTTCCAGAAACCTTTTGTTAAGGGAGTAGCAGGATTCCACAATATTCCCATTTGCATGCTGTAGGGGCGTCAATAACTAGAACAGGGTCTTGGTGTATATTAAGGTTCACGAAAAGATTCTACGGCTACTCCCTTGTAGTTCTGATTGTTTGATAATCGCATATAGTTATTATAGCGTATATTGTTATGGTTGAGGGGCTAATTAGAATAGAGTTTTGGCGTATATATTAGTTAGTGTAACTGTAGAGGGGACAATTAACAAGAAAACACAATTCCCGTGCAGTTCGCGCATAGATCTATGGTTTTGTTGAGCCGGATATAGTCTCAGTACTACCTGTGGCCCCAAACCCTACAAAATAGTAGGTTCTGACCCCTTAATTAGAGGGTAGAACCCTTAAAAGAGTAGGTTTTTGGAGCCCCAGGTAAGGCTATTATCTTGCTTACTCGTGAGCGGGATTGGGGGTGAAGGGGTGTAGGGTGCAAGGTTATCTACAGTAGAAGCCAGAAAGTTGGAATATCATTAGCCTCATGCCTTAAAGTAAAGTAAAGGGAATCCCAGCATGAATCATCCTAAATCGATGTTCTAACTTTCTGGGGTTCACCATATTTTGTATTTTTTCAGAGGGCTTGGGGTCTGAGAGACCTAGACGGGTTTCTCTGGGGTGAAGGATTCGGCCTTATATAGACGCATAGAGTTCCGGGCTTAGTAGCTGAGTGGATACACTTTACACTTTTGGGGATAAGATTACCCACTATAAAACTGAAAGTGTACACTTTTGGGGGCTTATGAACCTAGCAGCTAAGAAGGGGTGTATGGCACATCGATCAGCGCCCTGGTTTGCATGACGAAGCATTCAGCTGAAGTATCCTGGTCAGAGGGGCTTGTCGACGCCAGGGTGGTGCAGAGAAGGTCCTTTGTTGCCGAGACAACAATGCAGATGTGGGAGTTTCCGAAAATAGGGGACCCTAATATAGTACCCTAAATCGTAGGATCCTTATTATGAGGACCTCAAAATAGGGTACCCCTAATATTCGGAAACTCCCAAACCCCAAACCCTAAACCCTATAGATTACTATAGATCCCTTAAAGGAACCCTTATAGATCCCTTAGAGTCCTTAGAGTCGATCGGAACTTCTCGCGAATTCAGCGGAGGAGCACAATAGCCCCTGGCTCCGAGGCAAGAATGTCTGACCGAACTTCATAATGTAGGAAGCTGATTAAGAAACCCTGGGCCTTTATTAGGGTTCCTTTAAAGGGGTCTATAAGGGTTACCATAAGGGATCTATAAGGGTACTGCAATAATGTAGGAAGCTGATTAAGAAACCGACCCCTTTAAAGGAAGCCTCATAAAGGCCCAGGGTTTCTTAATCAGCTTCCTACATTAACCGATATCCTCAGCGTTCCCGCCATGGAGGGTATGAGTCCTCCGGGAGGAGTGTATCCAGGCAATTAGGGTTTAGGGTTTAGGGTTTAGGGGGGGCAAAACCTGCGGAAAGCATGCCCATGCGTCTTGCACGGTCAGCTGCACAAGCACTCCATGTCCCACGTCAGCTGGCAACCGGGACCCATTTGACTGCCATTTCCAAGTTTCAGAAGCCTGCTTGGTGTTTCATGCGATTCCTTGGAGCAGCTTGTACCTGGCTGGCCACGGTGGTCGGGGCCGGTAGCCTTTTAGAAGGATCATTGCAGGAAATCCCAGAAGGGTCAGAAATAGGGATGGCTTCTTTAAGGTGCCCATATTGGGGTCCCGTTCTTTTGAAGCCTATCACCAAATCATAGGCACCATATCGAGACCTTCACCCCTAATCACCTTGACCTGAGCCTTCATTGTATTCGAGCCTCTCCCCGAAACACACACCCAAACTCCCTTCAAGCGCCGAAGTGATCCGAACGAATCCTTTAGGCGCGGCCGTGGATCAATAAAAGATGTGCGCTACATCTACTTGCCAGAGAGGATGAGCCGCTCGGGCAGCCAAAAGGTGTACAGTCTTCATTTGGCATTTTGGGATGATCCCTTGTTGGTATAACGGCGAAACCCGTTAACATTGGTAGGTATTTGGAGCCAAAGGTAAACCCCTTTCAACCCCTACAACAAAATTGTGCAATAAAGAAGCATTGCAAACCCTATCAACAAGCCCAGCACCCTCCTACTGCCTAGTCGGGGTTGTGAACGCACCTTTCTCAAAGAGACCCCATCACGAAGGCCTTAAAGATATACAATTCCTAGGCTTCCTGCGTAGAATTATACCCGTAAGGCTCTCAGGGCTCATATTGTAAGGCTTTTTAGGCCAAAGACCGTACTGTATGTATGTGTGCATATATATATATATATATGGCTTCTTGGCCATTTTGAGCCTTAGGGTGCTATATTAAGCCCTTCTACACAAACCTGTTCCTTACAGGAAACACTATTCAAGAGAAGTCTGTGCTTCTGTTGCTCACTGATCACAGTAGAAGTCCAACAGTTGGAAACCCAATAGCCTCAATCCTTAAGAGTAATGCATAGGGAATCCCAGCACTATTTGGCCTCAATCCTCTTTCCAACTTTCTGGTGTTTACTATAAACCCAAAACCCCGACACCGCCTAAATCCTAAAACCCTAAACCCTGAAACTTTAAAAAAAAACCCTGAAACCCTAAACCCGAAGCTGTATTTCAAAAGCGTCTGACCCGTCCCTGAAAGGCATCGGCGCCAAGCGGAACCTGGCGACGCGAAGCACAGAGGCGGAGGTCCTCGTCATCTGGGACGACGATGACGTCACTTGCTGTAAATTGCTTTCTTTTGCAACGGATTTAATATGGGGTTGTAATTCGTTTATAATGCTGATTAAAGGGTTTGGGGGTTTTAGGATTGGGCAAGGGCTATAGAGGGAGTTCATGATGTAAGATCGTGTACTGGTGTTCCGTTGGGTTTCTTTAGGCATATCGGTGAGTGCGTATTTCAGAGCCCTCAAAGCTTTACAGGACTTCGGCTTTATTTCGGTTCGATAGGATCTTATCGGGTTCGGGTTTGCATTTTCATGCAGCTTATGCGTAGAGTAACCAAGGTACCTTGCAAAGGTAACTGTACCAATGTGTTGGGGTCATATCCCTTCTTTAAAGGTACATTGGTTACTCTAGGTAGGGCTTGTGGCCTGACGCCCGAAGCTACGCATGATCAGGCACAGGCAAGATCGCCGCACCCTGAACCGAAGCCCACGTTGCTGACTTTAAAATCCGGAAGTGGATCACAACACCAGAAACTTCGTAATGGGGTTGGTAACCTATAGGCTTTAGTTACTTTAGTTCCTCTTAGAAACTGGACAACTGGTTTGTTGGTTTGGAGCTCCCCTAAACCCTAAACCCTAAACCCTAAATTACTAAACCCCTATCTAAACCCTAAACCCCTAAACCCTAACCTCTAGAGCCTCCCTACGCCTATCTAGAGGTTTAGGGTTTTCAGTTTTAGGTCCCCTAAGCCGTGAAGCCTGCACCCAAAGCCCTATACTAAACTGAACAGCAATGCCTGAAGCCCAGGTATTCACGCGAGATCGCATTCGAAAGCAAGTGCTGCACTTGCTCCGATCGGCTCTCAGCTGATGGGCGCGGTGGCGGGGTTTAGGGTTTAGGGGGTTTAGGGCTCAGTTCGTGCACGAGATTTGTTGTGAATATTATTCAGGGGTTTTATAGGGAGCTGCTCTACGTAACCCCCAAAACTCGTAAAGTAGGGGTCGGCATCAGCAATTAGTTCCTATCCGAATATGCTGTACTGTAATATACCCCGAAGCCTTTTTAATCACTAAATATTCAGACCTTCAAATCAAGCCTTCATAGTAACCCACACAGAATCACCGAGCACCGTAAACCCCAAACTCCTATGCTGCTTCCTGAGGCTCTGAGGATGTGAACTGCTCCGGTATTGAAGTGTCGTCGTTCTACTCCGTTCCGACGAAGGACAGCAGAGTTTAGGGTTTATGGTTTTGGGATCAGGGTTTAGGGATTAGGGTTAGCCTAAACCCTAAACCCTGACCTCCATAGATCCCAAAATCCCACAAGGCAAAAACAGGTTGTGATCGTGCGGCATTGAGTATGCGGAGCATACAGTTCATAGTCTCAACTCCTTAAGTTTCATGCCCTGGACAAGCCACATCACAACAAGAGTTGCAGAAAATAGTAGTTTTCTTGAAAAGTCTTTAGCCACCCCTAAACCCTAAACCCTAAACCCTTAGCCACCAGCAACCCCAGCCCAAGCCAGAGCCCTGCTCCGGAAGGCAGCTTGTGGAGAGCCACGGGTTAGGGTCTATCGGGCTCCCAGAAGCACATGGGCAAAACTTATATAGGGGTCTCCCATGTAACCCCCCTTTCATCCTACTATTTAAGGTGCTACATTTGGGTCCCCTATGTTCGGAAATTCCCAGTTAAGGGCGTGTTAGGGTTTAAGTTACGGTTTAAGGGTTTTGTGTTTATTTGGATCGTTGTCAAAATTACGGTCCCTTTTTAGGTACCCTAAATAATAGGTGCCGTATTCGAATAGGGACCCAAAAAAGGGACCATAATTTTGACAACCACCCGGGGTATCCCATGTAACCCCCCTATAATGAAGCCCAATAAGGTGGGGATATCCCGCTAAAATGCTTATGCTGATGCACTTGTTGGGGCCCCTACGGTTGATGATATGCATTACCTTAATGACGCTAGACTATGGGAATATGCGTAATGCTGGATTTAAACTATGAACCGTAGTTTAGGCGTTTTCCGAAGTGTAGCCTCCAGTCAGTTTGCAACAGACGGTCCGGACTACCTGGAGGATGATGGGATTTAGTAATTAGGTAAGGTTCCTTTAAATTAAAGGGTTCCGTAAAGGGATCCTTAAAGGGATCTATACGGGCTTTATAAGAGGGGGATCATGGGACTCAGTAAGTAAGGTTAGAAGTACCTTAAAAGTAGTTGTACGTATAGCTACCTCACTTACTTATAACCCTAGTTACTAAGTGCCATGATCCTCTAAGTGCCCTGCCCGGCTCTGACCCACAGCTGGCAGCCCCAGCGTCAGTGCTAAACCCTAAACCCTAAACCCTGGGAGCAAACGGAAAAGAGGCCCTTAAAAAACCCTAAACCCTAAACCCTAAAACACCTAAACCCTTGCCCTAAACCGACTGAGCATTTTCCGTTTTCTCTTAACCTTCCTCAGCCTCATAGAACCTTGCACGAGCCGTTTTCTCAATATTTCTTGACGAATCTACTTCTCAGGCTCTGCTGGCATCCTCAATATTTTAGGGTGTAGAAATCTGGGCATTATTGTTTCTTACACCTTGGGATACTGAAGCCGATGCGAAATTTGTGTTTGGCGGTCTCACCCCAAATCACTAAGCCCCAAACCCTTAAGGCCATCTAAGCCCTAAGCCCCAAACCCTTAAGCCCATCTAAAATCTAAGCTTGAAACCCTTAAACCCCTAAACCCTAAACCTGCAACTCCTTTTCCCCTAAACCTTAAACCCCTTAACCCTAGACCCCTAAACCCCTAAACCTTGAACCCCGTAACCCTAAACCCCTAAACCCCTAAACCCCAAACCCCCAAACCCTTAAGCCGATCTTAACCCTACCTAGAGTCTCCATTGTAGTTCCTTTTTTTGGTTAACCAGTTTTATGGTTAGGATCCTATAATAGAGATTTTGGTTAACCAAAAAAAGGAACTACAATGGAGACTATTGGTAAGTCCAAAACCCTAAACCAAGACAGCCTGCACGGAGGAACTCACTGTGCGACCAGCAGGTCTCGAACCACTGGTGTTCGCTTCTTGCTTGCAGACTCAGCCGTAAGTTTGCGCGTAAAGTCTGTTGAGGGGTTAGGGTTTGGGGTTTAAAGTGAACCCTAAAACCCTCAACCCTGAACCCTTCAACCTTAAATGCTTAGGATAAGATGCAGGAGTTTGTCCAGTTTGAGTCTGAGCCCCACGCCCTGAAACAACTACAGTAGAAGCCAGAAAGTTGGAACATCAATATCCTCATGCCCTGAAGGTAGAGTAGAGGGGATCCTAGCACAAATCCTCCTAAACCCATGTTCCAACTTTCTGGGGTTCATTGTAGAAGCACAGGCAAACGCGACTGGGAGATTCCTCGTTTCGGTGTTGGGGCTTGGGGAGAATCTCAAAATCAGCACTGAGCAAGTGAGTAGTTAGCAATACTCTTATCGTTATGGTTCCTTGTGTAACTGTGGCATATATATATATATATATATGCACCGAAGCCGTGCTCCAATCAGTAAGGTCCGTATAGTCAAGCCCGTGTGATAACCTTAGCTTGGTAGTACGCCTTCAGGGAACTGTTTTTAAGGAACCCTGTTCAAATCTTTAATGCCCTATATGGGTCATAGGAAGTGAGCTCAATGCCTTTCTAATGGCTCAGACCGGTTAAGCCAAATAAACCACACTACAATGAAGACTCGACCCTAAACCCTACCTGGACCCCCAAAGTATGTAGAATAGTCACCATCTATAGGTGTTCGAAGAGCAGTTCCTTCAAGACAGAGCAGTGTTCAGACGAATGAAAGTTTTGCTTGCCGAAATCATGATTTTGCACGGGAACAAACGGGAACAGAACCCTCTCTGCCAGCCGCAACGGGGCGGTCATGACGTCTGACGAGAAGGACACGTGCACACGCACCTCCGGAGTGCTTCAAGCACTTGATAGCGAGTTGATTGCAGACAGAGATCGTCGTGCAGGGATTCAACCCGCTCTTTTCCAAAGGTTGGAAGAGCTTCTGAAGTGAAGCTTCCTACAGTCCACGCCGTTCGTGCCCACTTTCTGCAGGCAGAACGCCGACTTTACTCACAAGCCTATGCTTTAAAGCTTAGCTGTTTATTTCCTGGTCTTGGTCATAGCTGCTAACTGCTAATCTCTAGCTAGCCGGTCCTAGCTAGTTGCTGGCTGTTGAGCGGGTACTTGAGAGCTGTCGTAACTGTAAAATAGCAAAGAACCTACAGTAACTAGTAGCAGCTAGTAGTGAGTCCGCACTGACCAGCTTGGGCCATCATTTTACCCATGTTTGGAGGTTCAGGTAAGCCCTAAACCCTAAAGCCCTAAACCCTAAAACCCTAAACCCTAAACCTAAACCCTAAGCCCTAATCAAACCCTAGACCCTGGAGCCTTCCTCCTGAACCCACAATCCCAAACAACAAACGAGGTTTTTTGGGACGTGGGGGGATCCCGAAAAACAGCTCCCGCACACGCTTCAGGAGAACACGCTCTGCTTCCCCCGGTCTTGGTGGGAAGGCCTGGGGGCTTGGGGTTTAGGGTTTGGGGTTTAGGGTTTATAGGGTTTAGGGTTCAGGGTTTATAGGGTTTATAGGGTTTATAGGGTTTATAGGGTTTGGGGTTTGGGGTGTAGGGGTTTAGGGTTTAGGGTTTGGGGTTTAGGGTTTGGGGTTTAGGGTGTAGGGTTCAGGGTTTAGTGGCTGAGTGGATGCACTTTACACTTTTGGGGATAATATTACCCACTATAAAACTGAAAGTGTCCACTTTTTGGGGCTTATGAACTCAGCAACTAAGAGGGTTTGGGGTTTAGGGTGTAGGGCTGAGGGTTTCAGGTTTGGGGTTTGCCGTGGAATAGCGCGTAGGCGATGGTATTTTGCGACAAGGTTGTGTCGAGTGCATCGTATTATGGCGACGATGTACCTACAGTCTTACGCTTACTAGGTCGGCGGAGCCTTCAAGCAGGGTTTAGGGATCGCTTCTCGCTTTAGGGTCTAACTAATATAATATATAGGGGCCTCAATGATTAGAATAGGGTTTGGGGGTATATTGTACTATATTTCTAATAAGGAGCCCCAAAATCCTGTTCTAATCATTATGGATTCAGGCCCCTAAATTAGAGTGTTGAGGGTTTGGTTCAGGGTGGAGCCTGAAGCTGACATGAGATTGTTGGCACCGGCATGCAATCCTTCAAAACTGACCGACCCGAGGAACTCGAAAGCTCGAAAGCGCCAGGAACGCATTGACGCATAAATCTCAATAATCAGTTCTAGCATCCACTGAAAACCCAGAGGGTCCATATACACTACTATTATGGAATTAGGTCCCCAAAACCATAATGAGGATGGTCTTTTAGGGCCTAATTCCATAATAGTAGTGTATATGGACCCTCTGGGAAAATGGACCCCTATTCTAGTTTCTGAGGAGGCTGACGAGGTTATGGGAACTACGATGTATTTTTTTGAAAAGTCGCGTACTGAAGACGAAATTGGGCTCCAGCGGAAGCACCATAAAGCAGCCCCTTACAAAGCCATCGGGCATAGGCCCTTCACATACCCTCTGAACCCCTATAGAACCTACCAAACCCTGTAGAGCCCTACCAACGTCTATATATCCAAATAAGCCCGATACAAGCTCACAAACCCGACCCGAGGCCCAATCCCTTACAAAGCAAAGAAAATTCTTAAAAGACCTCCTTCTAAAATTCGGTAGGGATCCCTGAAAAATAACCCAGGCTCCTGAGCAGTACCCTTTTGCCCTTATTGCTTTAGGGTTCCCAAATTAGAACCAAATTTGTAGGAGCAAGGGTACCCTGGGAACCTCGTAACCTTTTAAACCCGAAACCCTAAACCTCTATAGTATCCGATATAGATCCCTTTAAAGGACCCTTATAGTACCAAACCTAAATCTTGCCCTGCCTTGGGGAGCTTTTTTTTTGCTGTCTTGCACAGTCAAGATGAGCCTAGGAGATGGTTTCGAAACACCCTACCTAGAGGCTCATGGGTTTATAGGGGTTTAGGGGTTTAGGGTTTAGGGGTTTAGGGGTTAAGGGGTTTAGGGTTTAGGGTCTCTAGAGGCTCATACCCTACCCCTTCTTTAGGATACCTAGTTTTATGGATAGGATCTGTTATCTTAAAAAGTAGGCGCCCTAAAAAAGGGGTAGGGTATGAGCCTCTAGGTAAGACCCCACATCCTACCAGGACCCCCCCAAGTGCCCTTCAATAGTGCCCTTATGGTCCTCAGTAGTGGGTACTTAGGAAAGATTAGAGGGTAGTTGGGGGGTCTAGGTAAACCCCATAAACTTTGCCTAAACCCCCAACCCTAAGACCCTAAACCCTAAACCCTAACCGTTTCTGCTTGACGAGGCAATGGCTATGGCTTCGGAGAAGCCTGGGAGGTGGGATCACTTTGTTACTTGAAGCGGGTTCAGGGTTTTGGGGTTTGGGGTTTAGGCGTTTTAGGGTGTTGGGTACACTAACTCGAAGTACAATGATCATAGGAATAGTCATAATAGTGATAGTAATAGTAGTAATAATGGTAATATTGATAACAACAAACAGTAGTGACAATACTCATAACCCTAGCAATAGCAATAACAATAATGATGATAACATTCATTGCAATAATATTAACAACAATTCTATCTCAATAACAGGAATCATAATAATAGCATCAAGAATTCTAAAAACAAGAATAATCAATCATACTAAGAAATTACGACCATAAGTCTAATTGCGACACTTAATAGCAATAATGGTATCAACACCTTCGACCAACTCTGCCCCGTGGTTTGCTTGGTAAACCTGAGGAGCAGGAACCGAAACAGAACTCGGAAACCTCGATCGCAACTCCCGTGCCCCCTGAAGCCACACTCTGCACCCATGGAGCCCAAACTTTACCTTCGACCCTACCTAGAGGCTCATACCGTACCCCGTTCTTAGGGCGCCTACTTTTTAAGATAACCGATCCTAACCATAAAACTAGGTATCCTAAAAAAGGGGTAGGGTATGAGCCTCTAGGTAGACCAAAAACCCTTTCAAGAATCCTCATAGGAACACTTAGACGGAACTACGGTTTAGGGTTTAGGGTTTTGGGTCGGGAACCCAACACCTCAAACCTTGTGAAAATCCATCAGCGAAGGTCTCCGGCCAGGGGGAGGGCACCTTGGAACCTTGGTGGAACCTTGGACTTCAGAGAAGCGTTTTGGGGCGCTGAGGGGGTTCCCAAAAAAGGATTTTGGGAGTTTCTGAAAATTCGGGGTACCTTTAAAGGGATCTATAAGGGTTCCTTTAAGGGCTCCTATAAGGGATTTATAGGGTTTAGGGTTTAGGGCTTGGGAGTTTCCGAAAATTAGGGGTACCTTATAGGGGGTCCTTATAATAAGGATCCTACTATTTAGGGTACTATATTAGGGTCCCCTATTTTCGGAAACTCCCACTTCGAGAGGCTTCGAAAAGGGCTCTTTCATAGGGTTCTGGAAAGTGGAATCTCGTAGGGTTAAAGAAGGGGAGTTATAGTGAAATAAGGGTACCCACCAGGTTCTAAAAGGGATGCAATATAGAGGGTACCCGCCAGGGTAGAACCTGCGACTGTTCGGAAACGCCGGGGGTGAAAGGGTCCGGGTTGGGGATTAACAGGTTCGGGGTTGTTGGGGGTCCCTAAACCCTAAACCCCAAACCCTATAAACCCCAAACCCTAAACCCCAAACCCTAAACCCTATAAGCCCTAAACCCCAAACCCTAAACCCCAAACCCTAAACCCTATAAACCCTAAACCCCAAACCCTAAGCCCTAAACCCTGGACCCTAAACCTGGGTGTAGGGTCTTGGGGACCAAGGGTTTGCGGTCACTGATTCAATTTGCTTGAGGCCTTAGGGATTGCTCTCGTGAAGCGGCCCTCAACCCACGACGCCCCCAACACCGAATTGTTTTCGAGATGAGGGCAGGATGTTTTTGGTAATGTAGGAGCCTGATTAAGAAACCTTGGGCCTTTATTAAGGTTCCTTATATGAATCTTACTATTTTGGGGTTATAGGCCCAGGGTTTCTTAATCAGGTTCCTACATTAGCTTTCCAGCGGCTTTGTTTTTTCAATGTCACTGGTAGTTCTCTAAGTTAGGGTCCCTTTTAGGCTTCTTTTTCCTCCTCGGTCCAGCAGCTCGATCGAGGGGTCAAGGATGACCCGAAACCCTCCGAATCCTGAACTTTGGGCCCTACCTGTAATCTCCATTGTAGTTCCTTCTTTGGGTTACCTTATAGGGTCCCAACTGTATATATGAGATTGTTAAACCAGAAAGAAGGAAAGTAGACTAGGTAAGCCTTAAACTCTAAACCCGGCTCTTCCAGACACCATCAGTTCTGTGATTTATGATTCGGTGGAAGCTGAATGTGTCATGTCGGGTCCTTTGGACCGAGGAAGGCTCCACGCGTCGGCGCGAAAGAGCCCAGAACCCTATCCGCGCCCCATCGAGAACCTTGGGAAACCTCAGAAACCCTTGACTTAGATCGTGTTTTCAACCCCTGTAGAGCCCTGGTAGAACCTTACACCAAACCCTGAAACCCTGAAACCCTGAACCTTAACCCTTCCGTACGTCTTCAACCCGAAATCTGACGCCTTGGCCGTAAACCTACTCACAAAGTGCGAACTGGTCCAAGGACTCAGGTCCAACCACTTCTCGGCAAGGAGGCCTCTTCCTTGAATTTCGGAATTTTGCTGAAATCAGGGTAGCCTTTCCTGAGGTTAGGCTTGGAGGTTTAGGGTTTTGGGTTTAGGGTTTAGGGTTCAGGGGGGTTGACATTTTGGGGTTTATAGGGTTTGACGTGGAGGGTTTCTTGCTTCAGGGGTTTCAGGGTTTGGGAAGTTGGGAATCTTGCGGCCCTTCCCTCTGCAAAACACACGAGAAAATTACAAACGCCCTGGTACACCTCCACTGGTACTCAAAACCCCCGAACCCCCAAACGTTGACCAACTTGACTTAGCAGATGACTAAACCCGCCAGGTTTTTCTCCAGGATGTGGAACTCAACAACAACTCCGAAGCCTAGAGCATTTACACCCCAGCACTAAGCCTCCTAAATCCTAATGACCTGGACCTCGTGAAACCTACAGTACCTTTTTTGGGGGGTTCCTTACAATAAGTCCTTAAACAGGTAGCTTATTTGGGCTTAAGGTAAACCATGGTAAACCCTATGAAGGGGCAGGGGACTTAGTAAGTAGGTTATAAGCAGAGTTATAAGTGACCTAAATGGAGTTACCCCAATTATAACCCTACTTATAAACGACTTACTAAGTCCCCTGCCCCTCCAAGTAGGCCCTAAACCCTAAACCCTATAGATCCCGTTAAGGAAGCCTATAGATCCCTTTAAGGAACCCTTAAAAATCGAAAAGAGCCCAGGAGCCTTTTCTCTACATCTATCTTCCCTCGAGCGCTTCGGGTGGATCGGCTGTCAACAAGGAGCTTCGGGACGAATTTTGTGCAGAAAAGGTTCGATAGGGGTTCTACCACTATGGGCTATTCGACCCTAAAGATCCCTATTAGGACCCTATTAAGGGTAGATTAAGGTACCCTTAAGGTCTAATAGCCCATAGTGGTATGCGGGTAGGGAGGGTAGGGTTTGGGGTTCACGATTTTGGGGGTTGTTTAGGGTCGTAGGGTTTCAGAGTTTTAGTCTTGGGGTCTGGGTCGAGGCTTCAGTGCTAGAAGGCAAAGAGCACTTCCCGAACCCGTTGCGCTTGTAGGCTGCAGGAGGCCCATTAAGCCCCGGCCTTACTTGGAGGATCATGGGACTTAGTAAGTAAGGTTGTAAGTACCTTAATTGGGGTCAGAAGTAGTTCTGAGTATAGTTACCTGACCTATAACCCTAGTTACTAAGTCCCATGGCCCATGATCCTCTAAATACCCCCAAGACCCACATAGAACCCTTAATAGTATTGCCTTATAGATCCCTTAGAGGAACCCTTTAAAGGAACCCTAGTTACTAAGTCCCATGATCCTCTAAGTAGTTCAGAACGAGGATCGCCGACCGCCCCCACAGCCCGCGCTCGCGACTCTTGTCGCAGCGCTTCAGAGCGGAAGGCCAAATCCTAAGTTCCCAAATATAGGGGCCTACCTATTTAAATAGAATAGGGTTCCTTTAAAGGGGTCCTATAAGGGATTATAAGGGTATAAACACCAATACGATTGTGCCTTGATATATGCTTATAGTATACTGGGCCCCAAAACCCTATTCTAGCCATTAAGGCACTCTATATTAGTTGCTTTGCTTTAACAGACGGTTTGATATGGGTTCACCGATGGGGTTACTTGTGGTTAGGGGGGTTGTATTCGGTTTTGGTGCCTTTTGTCGATTCTCGTGCACTGGTGCTGGTGTGCCTTTTCACACCTGTCGTTTAGTCTAGCAGTTAAGGAACTATTATTGGTAACTTTCTGGCTTGTACTGTGTATAGTACTTAGGAACCTTGGATTTTCGATTCTGGACCCAGACTGTACTCTACTGTCAAAACTCGTTGGTGGTTCTTTGCCGAATAGGATATGTATAAAGGAACCTGTATAGAAACCTGTCCTTTATTTTAGCCTAAACTCCAAACGAAACGGCGTTCCCAATAGGACCCTAAACCCTAAGCCTATACTCACTTCTGTGGACCCATACAAAGATCCCAAGTTTTCGATCTTCGACGACTTGCACAGGTTTCCGGACGAAGTCACCTCGCCCCACATCAGCGGCGTCCTGAACGGTGCCAGAGACGAGTTAGAGGAGCCGGTCTAGTCTGTCTTTACAGCAAACCCCATAAAGTTGGAAACGGATTCAGGCCAAATAGTGCGGGGATTCCCTATACATTACTCTTAGGGATTGAGGCTATTGGGTCTTAGGGATTGAGGCTATTGGGTTTCCAACTTTTGGGCTTCTACTGTAAAGTTATTGTTCGAGATACCTGTAAGGTCAGTAGGTCTTTGCTCCAGGGGTACTAGTATGGGGTTTACCGTACGGTTTCAGGATTCATATGGGCACGGTGTGGCAAGTTATGACATATTTCCCTACCGAGGCGCATACATGAATAGACTAGCCTGTCCAAATATATACGACCATATGGACAAAAGGGTTTTGTAAGTTTGGGTTTTGGACCTCAGCAAGTCACTTGAAAGAGCCCAATGCCCATTCACAATTAGTGACCAATAGTGATCAGCCTACACTAAATACCCGAACAGTCCTGGATCCAACCCTCACACGGACTACCAAATAATTCATAGCTGCCTCCCCATGTAGCAGTCCCGGTATAGTTTCGCTAGATTCCAATCATCCAAAGTCATGGTCTCAGTTTTACGGCCCTTGAAGTAAAACCCCCTAAGCCCTAAACCCTAAAAGCATGAGGAGCTTCTTGATTGTGACGGGCTGCTCGGCTGGATTTGCTTTAGCGGAGTGCCTCAGACGATCCTCGAGTCTTAGGGTTGTGGGCTTCAGTTTAGTGCTGCAGGTTCTTGAGTTTCGGGTGGTGTACCCGTTTACCTGCGGAACCCCTCACCCTGTCTTTGTTGCGTTTGGGACACATCGGGATTGTACGCTGGTGTATAGTTTAACCCGCTCTCTCTCCGGTCGTTCGATTTTGGCTTATATACAGATGTAATTGTGGCCCCAAACCCTACAAAATAGTAGGTTCTGACCCCTTAATTAGAGGGTAGAACCCTTAAAAGAATAGGTTTTTGGAGCCCCAGGTAATTGTATGCACAACCCTGAAAAGCACGGCTCAGACTCTTTTGGGAAGAGCTCAGTCTGCAAACCATAACCTCCTCCCCTGCTGTTGAACAAATCCTGTCGAAAAGGCTCTAAACCCAAAGCCCTACATAACCCAAAGGGTCCTCTGTACCTATATTGTTGTTTGTAGGGTGTCTGTTTTAGGAACTACTATTATGATTTGGGGAAGTATCCCCCCATAACAGTACCTAGGACCCTTTGGGTAACCCTTCCCAGACCTGCGTCGGGCCCAAGTTATGCGTCATTCCCAGCTACGCAATGCCCAGAGAGCCCAATACCCCTTAATTAAGGAATATACCTTAAACTATAAGGGGGTTCATATTATGATTTAAGCTATAATCCTTAATTGAGGAGTGTAGGAGCCTGATTAAGACACCTTGGGTCCTTGTTAGGGTTCTCAAGATGGATCCTAACATATTGGGGTTTTGGGGCCAGGGTTTCTTGATCAGGTTCCTACATCAAGCTGTAACCCTAAGGCTCAAAATAGCCCAAAAGCCGTATATAGTATGGTCTTTGGGCCCAAAAGCCTTAAGATATGAGTCCTTAGAGCCTAAGGGTAAGACCCGTACCCTACTCTCCGAAACGATCCTGGAGCACGCCTGTCGGGGTTGAAGTTCATGGCTGAGTCTTCGGCGTAGTAATCCCAGAGATTCCAATATCCCTTAGTTGAGGAAAATTTCTTAAATCTTACTAACGATCCTACCGTACAATGTAAGGTATACCTGGACCCCAAAAGTATGTAGAATAATAGCCTTTCATGGGTGTTGGGCCATTATTCTACATACTTTGGGGAGTTTAGAGAGCCCAATACCCCTTAATTAAGGAATATAGCTTAAATCATTGTATGAACCCCCTTATAGCTTAAGGTATATTCCTTAATCAAGAGGTATTGGGCTCTCTAGGGTCTTGGGGATGAGAGTTGCCATATGTCAGCGTTCCATGTTCAACCCTTATAATTAACTACAGGTGTCGATTTCAACAGTCCCCAAACTGATGTATAAGTAGGGCGCTATGTTAAACAATTAGGGAAAGTAGAAATTTTCCCAAATCGATACCTAGAAACCCTTAAAAAACCATTTTAGATCCCTTAAAGGCACGTTTAAAGGAACCCTTACAGGTACCCTCAAAAGAACGCTTAGCAGAAATCCGTACATGTACCCTTAAAGGGGACCCTTGGTCGGATCTTCGTGTAGGAACAGGGTCCTCATCAGTGCACTTGGACGTCTCGTCTCAGGGTCCGAACTTGCAGGGCACCCGAGGAATTTGGGATCTGGGGCCTAGGGGTTTACGAGTGTTGTAGTGTTATTCATCGGGCCTTCAATTTGAGTATCAAGGCATTTTCGCGGGCGTTGTTTTAGTTGCGTATCTTGCAACTTTGCCCTGGAATTTCATTACAAGTACCTTCAGAGTTCAGCATCGGGCCGTGGGGTTTAGGGTTTAGGATGTAGGGTTTAGGGGTTTAGGGTTCAGGAGTTTGGGTGCCTTGATAATCAGAATAAGGTTTTCTGGGTATACGATAGTATACTGACATGAGCCGTGCACCTGAAGGAAGAGTATCGGTGATTGTTCATGCGTCTATATGGGAGTTTCCGAAAATAGGGGACCCTAATATAGTACCCTAAATAGTAGGATCCTTATTTTCAGGACCCCCAAACTAAGGTACCCCTAATTTTCGGAAACTCCCATATTGAGTTAAAGAACTGCCATAGTTCGTAGGTGCTCTTCTCGCCTCTTGCTCGTATTTGTTGAGTGGCAGCCTTTGGCTTAGAAGCTCAAGTAACGAGGTTTATGACACAGGAGCCCTAAACCCTATACCCCCCCAAACCCTAAACCCTACAGAATCCTTATGGATCCCCTTAAAGGAACTCTATAGATCTCTTGTAGAACCCAGATGGACCACAAACGTAGGAGCCCGAGCATTGAAACCTTGACCCAAATAGTACTTTGCGAAAATTAGGGGTACTCTATTTTCGGGTCCTGAAAATGAGGATCGTACAATTTTGGGTACTATACTAGGGTCCCCTATTTTCGGAAACCCCCAAATGGTGGCGAGTTGATGGTAGCGCCAGAAGCCCAGGCATGTGCATAGTGAATTCTCGTCTGAAGCCTAACATAGAGCTTACAGTACCCAAACCCTAGTATCCCAATATAAAGGTACAAATCATGTAAGTAAAAAGCTTAAACATACCCACAAACATATCCTAGCAACATCCTTCAAAACATGGAGACGGGGCTCGTAGGGTCGTAGGGTGTTTTCAGGAGGCTAATGCTAGGGCTCACCTTAAACTGCCATAGCACACTGGTCTGTAGGTTCTTGCTATAAACCCAAATATCGAATTTATAGGGACCGGTTTTGGTGTTAGCCCTACTTCGAGGTTGATGCAGATTACCCGCGTTGCTGCCACCGAGCCTTTTGCAGCCTGGATCGCATCGCAGTGGTTTTAGGGTGTTTAGGGTTTATCCTGTTTGGCCATTTGGGGTTAAGGTAAAGAACTATATTGAAATAACGTATTCGGGCATGCATCTACAGCAGATCATGTAGGATGCTAAACTCCAAACCTTCCACCACATGTACCAAGTCCGGTCCATGTTGCGTGAGGTTCCTTGCAGCGCATGGCATATGAACTTGATACACACATGAACACAGGGACGGCTTTATGGAACACTTGTTCCCAGAATCGCTCCATCCCAATTTCCAACGATGGAACTGTCATTTTCGACTGCTGCCTTCCAGCGCGAGTGTGTAGCAACCCCCAACATCTTGGCATATACTGGTGTCTCTTGACGCTGCCTAAACCCTAAATCCTAAAACCCAAACCCTATACCCCCCCTTTAAAGGCTTTTTGGACCCTCCCTTCAACTCTGCACGTCCTGCAGGCAACAAGCAGCCCGAAATAGGAAACATTTGAAGACTGTCTGGATCCACCCTCCTTGTACCCTCAAATAAGGGTATATGGTCCCAAATAATGGGTACTTAGGGTCTAATAGGGGGTAGATGGAGGGTCTAGGTAGGTATTGTTTCGTCTTAGTTCAGGGAAGTTGCGGGTTTAGGGGTTTAGGGAACCGAGGCCCCTCAACCCTACAGTAATCCCATAAAGTTGGAAGCCGGATTAAGGCCAAATAGTGCTGGGAGTCCCTATACATTACTCTTAATAAGGATTGAGGCTATTGGGCTTCCAACTTTTAGGCTTCTACTGTAAACCCCTTGATCCTGTGCTTTATTGGGTGGTGATGTTTTCGGGAGTTTCGAGGGGATCGAGCAGGGATTGAAGGGTATCTGGTGTAGCTTTTTTTTGGTTTAGGGCTTAGGGCTTAGGGTTTAAAGGCTTAGGGTCGGGACTGCAAGGTACTCTTGGTAAGTAAATGTGGCACTCGACAGGCTCTAGCTCATCAATGGCACACCTCCTTTTCGTATCTATGCTACGCTCCAAAGACCCAAGTGCTCTGGATTAAGCCGCTGCAGCCGGAACATCCGCCTCGTGTGAGGCAGTTTCCTGAAAAAAGTTGGTTGAATAAGTTGAATTTGGAGGCTTCGAATTAAGCCCTACTTAGAGGGTCATGGGACTTAGTAACAGGGTTAAAAGTAAGGTAACTATACTTATAACTTATAACTACTTCTAACCCCAATTCAGGTACTTGCAACCACTACGTCCAATGATGCTCCAAGTACATCCCTATAGATCCCCTTAAAGGCCCCTCTAGAAGAACCCTGAACTTCCTGGACCCTACTGTAGACCCTGAACCCAAGCTCCCCTTCGCATCGACTGAGGAGACGCCGGTGCGCAGATATCCGCCTGCAGCACCAGACGTCGTGGCAGAAGCCTATCCGGAGACCGCCATGTCCTTCAAGTCATGCCTTTACAATATGGGGGTTTCCGAAAATTACGGGTACCTTATTTGGGTGTCCTTACAAAAAGGATCCTACTATTTAGGGTACTAGATTAGGGTCCCCTATTTTCGGTAACACCCATATTTTAAGTTCTATAGCAGGAGCCCACTCTCACACACTCACTCACGCATCCGACTTCCTACTATACTTGAAGGAAACTTCCTGGATTAAGGGATACTGGAAGGTCTTGGGTAACTTACTTTATGCTGGGTGGGGAGAGCATCTAGTAAGAAGCAGCCAACAAGAGGTATTGTAATTGATCGTCTATTGCCCTAAGGCCGCATGTACCCTTATAGTATATACTTAGTCCTTAAAGTACCTATAGAGGGACCCCTTTAAGGCTTAAGTATCTACTATAATGGTACATGGAGCCTTTGGGTTGATCGTCTAGGCAAAAGTGTTGCCCTGAGCGCCTGAATGAACACTGAACCCTAAATACCCGAAAAACTCTTGTAAACCCCACGCCTCCCCCCCCCCTCCGCACAAAAAGCCTAACGCGTAAACCCTAGCTTTCCAAAACCCTACGTCCCAAAACCCTAACCTGAGCCTCCCATAACCTACTTTTTGCGAAGTTCCCATACATTCTGTATAGGGGGCTCATAAAAACCTGGACCCTAACCCTAGAAAACCTTCCTTTGTAAGGTTCCGAATTATGATTTCCTTGTATCAGTCCTAGAAAAGTAGGTGATTTGGGATTAAGAAAACACCCAAACTAACTAACTCCTAATTTTCATTTTTGACTCCTAAACTGAACCCTAATGGCCCTAATGATGCAAAGCTTAAACACAAGAGCCCAAAAGGCTCCATGTACCTTTATAGTAGGTACTTTAAGCCTTAAAGGGGTCCCTATATAGGTACTTTAAGGCCTAAGTATATACTATAAGGGTACTTGGAGCTTTAGGGTCAGCCCTAAACCCTAAACCCTAAGCCTACAAAAAAGTGGGTCGTCCGTAGGAGCGGATCGATCCGCAGCTTCGGGCGGAGCCGAGCGTGGCTGCGCACGTGTGGCCCGGATTTGCTGAACTTCAAGGGTTTAGGGTTTAGGGTTTCCTAAATCCTAAACCCTAAACCCTACACCCTAAACCTAAACCCTAAACCCTAAACCTAAACCCTTATAAACCCTAAACCCTATAGGTGCTGTTACGTTCAGGGCTCCTTAAGGTCAGTTGAAGGGTTCCTTTAAGGGATCAATAGGGATACTGTTATGCGAGATACTTCGTCAAATCATATTGGTAATTCTTAATATACAAAATGCGAGACTTCTCGGGATTTATACTGACTTACAAGCTTCATCGTGTCAAAGAATAGAATGAAAAGAATGTAATGGATAATTCTTCGGGATTTAGCATGATATTGTAGTGGAGTGTATATGAGGTTCATTTCATTGTGTGGTTTTGTAGTTTTTTGACGGCTTTACGGTGGTTTGCTTGATTTTGAGCCTTTAACATTGTGTTTGACAAAGGGTTCGGTTTGGACGCAAGGCAATGAAGTGCTCCCTCTTCCAACCGTTAAACCCTACCGTAACCCAAATAACTTACCTTTTCAAGGAAGTAGACAGAAATCATAATAAGGAACCCTAAACTCTAAACCCTAAACTCTAAAGAACCCTGAAAAGTAGGCTTCATAGGGTCCAGGTACACCCTAACGCCAAGGCCCCCAAGACCTTTGAGTTGCCTAAACTCTAAAAACCCCTCAGCCCTAAACCCTAAACCTGAAACCAGAAACCCTTCAACCCAAAACCCTAAACCCCTAAACCCTACTGAATCCCTAAACCCTAAAGCCGAACCCCTAAAGCCTAAAGCCTAAAACCCTAGAACTTCAAAGACTCTGCAGGTGGAGGCGTTTGAGCTCCTGCGATTTGTCGTCGGCCGGCTGGCTCTTGAGCAGCAGCGCTTCGGATGCAGAGAGACTCTGTGGTCGGGTTGTTAAGGGTGGATCCCAGAGACTCGACAACTCCTTAATTAAGGAATATGCCCTAAAGTATTTTATAGGGATCCTATTATTGATTGCAGGTATATTCTTTAATTAAGGGATATTAGAAACCCCCTAACCCCTAAACCCTATAGCTCCCTTAAAGGCTCCCTATAACAGATCCTAACCCTAAAACCTGGTATCCTCAACAAGGGGTAGGGTATAAGCCTCTAGGCAAGGTATATTACTTCATTAACCCTAAGGCTCCATGTACCCTTATAGTATATACTTTGTCCTTAAAGTACCTATAGAGGGACCCCTTTAAGGCTTAAGTATCTACTATAATGATACATGGAGCCTTTGGGTAAGGGGTTTTGGAGGCTCTGGGATTTGGGGGTTTTGGGTTTTAAGGTTGAGCGCTTCGGATGCAAAGAGACTCCGCGGGTCGGGCTTAGGGTTTATACTTGGAGGCCCTTTTGACGTAGTAAGTAGGGTTAGTAAGGTGGGTTATGGGGGATTATAATAAGGTTTCTATGGGATACTAAGTAGACTTACTAAGTCAAAAGGGCCTCCAAGTAGTGTTTAGCCCGGTGCTTTTGGGGTTTAGGGTTTAGTTAGATCCCCAATACCCAAGCTTTGAACTTTTGGGTTCTTGTAGTTTAGTAGGAATCCGACAGTTTAACCTTTTATTTCTATGGCTTATTGGGGTAGTGAGTTCAGTATTAAGGTGGATTTAGGGATTAGGTTTAGGGTGGTTTTGGGGTTTAGCGTCTAGGGTGGATTTGGGATCAAGGTTCTAGGGTTTAGTGTTTAGGGTGGATTTGGGATTTAGGGTTTAGGGTTCAGGGTGGTTTTGGGGTTTAGGGTTCAGAAATGCCTAAACCCAAAACCCTAAATCGTAAGCTGATTCCCTCCGAGGTCCTCCGTGCCGGCTAAAGGAGGACTTCATCAGCGAGGATGAGGCTCCCCCGAGTCTGAAGAGTCGCCAAGGGGGTTTAGGGGTTTCGGGGTTAGGAGTTTAGGAGTTTAGGGTTTACGAGGGCCATCCAAAATGCTAAACCCTTTAGGGTCCATATACCCAAAGGGTTCCTTTAAGGGCACTATAAGGGTTCTATGCGGGTTTAGGGTTTAGCCCTCAGGGCCATGTGCCCATGTAGTGCATACGGTGGTCGTAAAGTACCTAAGTAGGGACTACTTTAAGGCTGAGGTAGGTGTCTACTACTACTAAGATTGCACGTGTAGAAGTCATACCTACCTTTGGATTGAGACCTCAGGGTTTGTAACCCATAATCTCTATAACAGCACTTAGGGTTTGACGGCTAAGCCTGGTGGTATACTACTGGTGGGGACGATCCTCCGGACCTTCACTAGTCTTACGACAGACGTGAGTTCCCTCCTCGTTGGTTCGCATCCAGCGCGAGAAGACGATGACCGAGCTTACCTAGACCCCCCAAAGTAGGTAAAATAATGGCCCAAAATCTATAAAAGGCTATTATTCTACATACTTTTGGGGTCCAGGTAAACCCTAAACCCCAAACTGTTGAACCTCAAACCCGGGATCCTTTGTATAGGGCCCTACATGAGAGGGAGCTGGCCTCTGGTCGTATGAGCAACGCCTTGGCAGCGGCCGAGAACTTGGACTTCCTTGGAGCCCTTCTGAGGGTTGGTGAGGCCTTTTTCCTCATCTTTTCCTAGGCTTTGGAGTACCATACCATACTTTAATACTTTTTTACTTAAAGGAACCCTTATGAAATACAAGTTTATACTTTTTTCTCCCTGGTTACTTCAAAGCCGGTTTCGGCCGTGACCTCAGCGGCGGCAGCTCTCTGGGACTGGGGCCCTGGGGCCGTATATGGCTTTGCTAGGGTTTAGGGTTTAGGGTTGTGGCCATCCTGCTCTTGGAGAAGAGTGTGGGATGTGGCTACAAGGCGTGGCTACATGCAGCGATACTTCGTGGAATGCCTCGCTTGCAGGCCGACTGGTTCTAGTTTTGGCCGACTGGAATGTAGATGTTGGGTCGGGGCACCAGAATAGGCACGCTAGCACTGCATTGCTGAATCACTGACCTAGGCTCCGAGCATCATGTCTTAAACCCTGTGGATGTACATACTGCTGTTTACTCCAGGATCGCTTGTTGATGAGGCCTCTGCTTACGAGCTTGCACCTAGAGTTAAATTGTTTGAGTCTTAAGCCAGGTTCCTGAGTAGTACCCTTTTGCCCTTTTCATTTTTAGGGTCCCTTTATTTTAACCGATTAGTAGGAAAAAGGGTACCCTTATTATACAGGGGCTACTCAGAAGCCTAGTAAGTCGTAGGTGTGGCTCTTGACTCTTGCTGCTGAGCTGTTGGAGCTAGGGGGCCGTAGGTGCATGGTCTGAAATGTCAGGGCGGAAAGGCTTTAGGGGTTTAGGTTTTATGGTATAGCGGTTCAAGATTTTGTGGCTTCAGCGTTCTGCAACACCCTGGGCCGATGAATTTAGCAAGGGCTCGAGCCCTAACACACTGGCAGCTGATTGTGCCTGTGGCTTTCCAGGGTTTATGGTTAAGGCTTGGGGACTTACGGTCACAGGGAGTGAGGGCAGTTTGCCTCTGGCTTTGAGAATGTCAGTGGTGCACTATGTGGCAACCTGACTAGCATCGAATGCAGGCATGTTGTTTTATCCCTTTGCCAGGATCCCAGAACCTGGTATGATAATGCTGATGGACAAAGTGATGACATAGTGACAACAACCATCATCCCCATGGTTTGAGTCGAGGGGGTTTCGTTGCTCACCATTTGCAAGTCTACCCGGCAGGCCTCTTCCCTTCTTCTCGGTCTCCGTCCGGATGCGCTGGCGGGGATGGCACGTCGAGAGCGGGGTGGTGTAGAGCCACTCGGGCTAGGCCATCAAATTGAAGAACAAGAATGATAGCATCAGTAGCTGTACATATCCGGCATATCAGCGACAAATGGCTCTTTTGCAAAAAGGAAGAGGTAGTGTTCTAGTCGGTCGCCCTTGGAGGGCTCTTAGTTAATGTGCTCACAGCCCACAGGTCCCACAGGTTACAAGTCCGAAACAGAGAACCCGTATCCGATCAGGAGGTTTCAGTGTTCCTGAGGTCACGAGCAGAACAAAAGCTGCGACAGCGCGTTGCAGCCGCGGTTGGCGTCGAGGCTCTGACGCGGCCTTCAGCTGACGAACCTTTTCCTAGAGAGCCTGTAGAGCACTGCGTGACTATGTGAGGTTGTATAACGGCTAAATTCGTGTAGGATGCCCTTTGTGAAGTTTAGCCTGTTAGTAAGACAATAAGAAGTTAAGACGATAACGCTTGAATGCATGATACCTTGTGAAGCGATAAGGATAAAGAAGCGATGACCCAGTTTGGTGATAAGCGGCTCATGGTGTTATGTGTTAAACCACCTGTTCCTTCGGCGTCTGGGAGCTTCAGAACATAAGGGAATGGGTTAGAGTTAGTTGTGGTAGTAGCACTAGAAGCAGTAGTAACTCAGCAGTTATAGTAGCAGTAATAGTAGTAGTAGTAGTAGTAGTAGTAGTAGTAGTAGTACTAGTGGTAGTAGTAGTAGTAGTAGTACTAGTACTAGTACTAGTACTAGTACTAGTACTAGTAGTGGTAGTGGTAGTGGTAGTGGTAGTGGTAGTGGTAGTGGTAGTAGTAGTAGTAGTAGTAGTAGTAGTAGTAGTAGCGGTAGTAGTAGTAGTAGTAGTAGTAGTATCAGTAGCAGTAGCAGTAGCAGTAGCAGTAGCAGTAGCAGTGGCAGCAGTAGTAGCAGCAGTAGTAGTAGTAGACGTAGTTGTTGTTGTAGGCGTCGTAGTAGCAGCAGCAATAGCTGCAGTAGCAGGATTAAGTTAGTAAGTTAGCAAGTTAGTCAGTCAGTCAGTCAGTCAGTCAGTGAGTGAGAGTATTTAGTTAGTCGCATCAGCAACAGCCGCAGCGGCAGCAGTAGCATCGCAACATAGCCCCGCTCTCGAACCAACCTTCAGCTCTGGCAGGAGAGACTACTTGAACCCACGCGCTTCGTCCGCTACTCTCGGGAAGGCCGAGACACTTTGGCAAACGTGACGAAATCAGGATCGGTTCAGGGTTTAGTCGTTTATGTGTTCATTCACCACTCGACTCCTCGCATGACTGCTTTACACCTGCGTGACCTGAGACATTGTCTCCGACCTTCGAAAGCCCTTGCAGAGCAGCAACCCTACAGGCCCATGTAAAGGCTCCATGTAGCATTATAGTAGATACTTAAGCCTTAAAGGGGTCCCTATATAGGTACTTTAAGGACTAAGTATATACTATATGGGTACATGGAGCCTTAGGGAATAGTACATACTTTGGCCCCAAAGTATCTATGTAGGGATTACTCTAAGGCCACAGTATCTAATTACTATTTGGGTACATGGACCCGTATACATAGAATGGGTCCTAGAATGGGTCCGTGTCCAAACACCTACAATAATCCGATCATCCCCAATACAAGCCTATAGTTCCCCCTAATTTCTCGAACACCATGTAACCCAGGGCTTGTCGTCAGTACGCAATGCCACACTTAGGATGAAGCTCCAGCCTAAACTCTAAGCCCTACCAAAAAGAAACACTCTAAAACCCTAAGCCTTAATTCCTGAAGTAACACCCAATTTTTTGGATTCCTGGTGCTCAACTGTTAAGACTCTATGCGGAACCACGTTGCTGCTCCCAACCCTAAGCTCCATGTACCCATATAGTATATACTTAGTCCTTAAAGTACCTATATAGGGACCCCTTTACTATAATGCTACATGGAGCCTTTGGGTAACCCAAAAAGACCCCAGTTATCGCATCCCAAAACCTTAAAGCCTAAAGTTACAAACTCTATAAGACCCTCATATATGGGTGGTTGTCAAAATTAGGATCCCTTCTTGGAGCCTTTGGGTAAAATGTTTTGCCAGTCTGCAGGCCAGGCGTTTGAGCCGCAACTCGGCACAAGCAGTGATCCGAGGATGGCCCCCAGAGGGTCCATAGACACTACTATAGGGTTTAGGGTTTCGGGTTTAGGGTTTAGGGTCCCCAGACCAGAGGGTCCATACACACTACTATCTATGGAGTTAGGGCCGAAAAGACCATTCCCATTATGATTTTGGGGACCTAATTCCAGAATAGTAGTGTATACGGACCCTCTGGGGTCGTCCTGAGCGGTTCAAAGTTTCACATATGGGTCGGACTGACCAGTAACGATATCTTCTTGTAGACCTTGGCCTTACATTTATCAGTCACCCCAAAACCCTGTGCTGATTATTCAGGGCTTGCGGGCTTTTGGGCTGTAGGGTTTGTGGGTGTTTAGGGTTGGCACTTTTCGGGCTCAGGGTCTTGAGGTTGAAGTTGAAGGTTTAGGGCATTAGTTAGGCAATTTCGTGATGCCTTACATAACCACTCTCTACATGTCTTGATTTTTGACTTGGCAACGGGCCGTCAGACATTTAGGTTTAGCAACCAGGTTCATCGATGATTGGCTTGATGGCCTATCCGACAGTTGCTACCATAGAACTCTTGCTCAGAATAGGGCTTGGGAGCAGAATCAATGTAGGGCATCCTAAACCCTCTTGTGGCTTCCAATTGGTTACTAGCCTATACCATAAACCCTAATCCTAAGCTCGGATCCCGAAGACTCCAGGCACGTAGATTGGATTGTCGATTCGGCTGATCCTCAGCTTGCCGCTTGTCCGCATTTGCTGCTTGGGACACCGGGTTTAGTTTGTCCGTGCAGGTGTAGTTATGTCGTTGTACATGTGTATATATACACACAATACATGTTATGTGCCTACATATGCCGAAGTGTGAGAGAGTGCTGAATAGGTTCTGTGCAAGAGACAATATGCATGCATCTTAGACCGTTATATCCTAAAGTAGAAACCAGAGTCTATGTACGAGAAAGTTTTTGTCTATGTATATTATATATCTATAGATGAATGTGTGTGTATGGTCTAGACTATGTGTCGGAACTGTTCTTGTATTTATCATTCACCCTAAACCCTAAACCCTGTTTGAGGGGGGGGGGGTCGGGGGTGCCCTGGAGTCGGCTTTTGGGGGCTTCGAGAGCCTAGGGTTTTGCATTCCCCAAAACCCCTTGCATTAAACCCTACTCAGAGGATCACGGGTCTTAGTAACTAGGGTTATAAGTCAGGTAACTATACTTATAACTAACTATAACCCCAATTAAGGCACTTATAACCTTACTTGCTAAGTTCCATGATCCTCCAAGTACTCAACCGTTCTCACCCCCTCAACTCAAAGCCCTAAACCCGTTAAGCCGCCGGCCATTGAAAATCATGCGGCCGTTAGAAAACCCTAAGGGTCCAAGTACCTAATAATCATATACTCTCCAAAACAGTAGCATCCAAAAGGCTGCTTAATGTAGGGGCCTTAACAATTAGAATAGGGCTCCTTTAAAGGGGTCTATAAGGGCTACTATAAGGGATCTATAAGGGTACTATAATAGAGGGGCCTTAATAATTAGAATAGGGTTTTGGTGCCCATTAGTCTATATTTATCATAAGGAACCCCCAACATAGTATTGGTAATTGTTTAGGCCCCTGTATTAAGCCAGGTCTTTCAGTAGTACCTTTGTGCCATTTTCATGCTTGGGGTTGCTTTCAATCTGAAACATGACCATTATGGGAAGAGCCCCTACCAAAACCTTATACCTCCCCCAAAGAAGCCGAGCAAACCGATTAACACACCATCGAAACCCTGTACAGACACCGTTAAAAGCCTATCAACATCCTATACGAATTTCTAAGACCCTTCCAGCTCCCTGTTAGTTCGGGACGAGGCACAGTTGGGGCAAAGAGTGGCCACGGCACTGATCTTTCTGACAGACCTCCCCGAAGGCAGGACTGGAGGAGTTTGGGGGGGCGGGGGGGGGGGATTTGGGTTTGAGATTTTGTTGTTGTGGGTTTGATGGGTCCGAGTTTGGGGTCAAGGGAATGTTTAGGTTTAGGACTGGGTGGGCTTGTTTCTTGTGGGATTGCATGGTTTGGAGTCTTGCTTCTTTCATTCGGGGAGGACTGCAGGAACTTCAGTTCCACAGAACCGAACTGAAGATGAACACACAGGAAAGGAGCGTTACTATAGGGGCCTTAATAAATAGAACAGGGTGTGGGGGTATATTATACTATGACCATGTTAACAAGGAACCCCCTCAAAACCCTATTCTAGGTGCTAAGGCCGCTACATTACGAAGGGGTAAGCACAGCAATGGCTTGGGGCTTCTGACATGCATGTCATGACGAAGCTCTTGTGCAATTTCGACATGCTGAATCTGGCAGACATGATCTACTGAATGAAGCGGCCTCTTTTCAGGTCGCATGTGGCGACTCAGTATGCCCTGGAGCGCGTGCGAACAGCGTTGCAGTGGAGCTCTGACCGAAGTCATCGACACGATCATGGCATGATGTACCCCCAAACCCTATTCTAATGATGATTAAGGTCCCTACATTACACTTCCTTACAAGACGCTCACGACCACAAGGGGGAGATGACTTTATGACTAGACTAGACTATACATGCATAAATGCATGCATACATGCACTCGCTCTCTCGCTGCCGCGCTCGCTCAAGGACTCATGCAGTCACTGACGGGCTTACTTGCTTTCTTACTGTTAACTTGTAGACTTCTTGACGTGCGCCTTTTTTTGCTTAGGTTGCTTGCGTAGGTACTCACTTACTTGCTTGCTTACTTCATCACTGGCGTGCTGACTTCTTTACTTATCCAGCTACACCACGTCGGATAAGGGGCGGGTTAGGGGAAGTTGAGACAGCATCTAAAACCCTAGATTCAAGAAGTAAAGCGTCGAACGCATTACCTGACCTGTGTACAGAGGGACAGTGACACTAAGGACCAGGTTCCTTTGTACTACCCTTTTGCTCTTTATATCTACCTAGACCCCCCAAAGTAGGTAAAATAATGGCCCAAAACCTATAAAAGGCTATTATTCTACATACTTTTAGGGTCCAGGTAAGGTCCCCTAATTACAACCGAATAGTAGGAAAAATGGTAAATACCTTCATTATAAAGGGGCTACTCAGCAAAGGGGCTACTCAGAAACCTAGAGGAAGATGCCCGAGCATTGGAACATCATAATCCTCATGGCCCTCGGGTACGGCATATGGAATCCCACGATCTCGGGCTTAGAGTTTACGCTTGGGGTTTAGGGTTTAGGGCAACCCTAAACCTAAACCCTAAGCCCTATCCCCCGTGGTTCACTCTGGGAGGTGTTGGTGGAGAGACCGATTTCCCAGCCCTCGGCTTCGCAGTCACGCCGAAGAAGGGCACCGTGCTGCTTGGACACAGCGCTTGGAGCAGCCCGAAACTCTAAACCCTAAACCCTGATAGGGCTTCGGGTTTAGGGGTTTCGGGGTTTGGGGTGTAGGGGTGTAGGGTTTATAGGGTCTAGGGTTTACGGTTTTGGACTTATAGTTCTATAGGGGCTTAAACAATTACCAATACTATTTTGGCAGTTCCTTATTATAACTACAGTTTAATGGGCGCCGAAACCCTGTTGTAATTACTAAGGCCCCGATAGTACCGTGAAAGGAACTCTTACCTAGAGGGTCCAAAAGTTCTCCTATGTATGGAATTAGGTCCCCAAAACCATAATAAGGATGGTCTCTTAACACTATACTACCTAGAGGCTCATACCCTACCCCTCTTTTAGGATACCTAGTTTATGGTTGGGATCTGTTATCTTCAAAAGTAGGCGCCCTAAAAAAGGGGTACCTCTAGGTAAACCCTTATGAGCCTCTAGCTAAGGATGGTCTTTTGGACCCATTTCCATAACAGTAGTGTATATGAACCCCGTGGGTCGGTTTCTCTTTGGTGCTTTTCTAGTTTCCTTCTCTTTATGGCTTATGGATTAAGGGTTTAGGGTTTAAGGGTTTAGGGTTTAAGGGTTAAGGGTTTAAGGGTTTAGGGTTTAAGGGTTTAGGGGTTTAAGGGTTTAGGGTTTAGGGCTTCCTGAAACGGGGTTTCTGCGAGAGTGTTTGATTGTGTCTCTGGCACGACCGTTGTGCCGATGTGCTTCAGAGTGTTAGGGCTTTTAGGGTGTGCAGGTTTGATAAACGTAAGTAAGGGCTATCGTCCTACGGGATATTTGGGAGTTTCCGAAAATAGGGGGACCCCAATATGGTACCTTAAATAGCAGGATTCTTATTATAAGGACACCAAAATTAGGTACCCCTAATTTTCGGAAACTCCCATTTGGTTTTTTTAAGCATTTGGGCTTTAGGAACTGTGGGTTTAACATTGTAGCTTGTTCGTGGTTTAGGGTTTACGGCTTTGAGTATGGCAGGCGGGAAACAAAATAGATCGGGTGAAATACTGTCTGGTTCTTAGTAGGGAATGGGGGAATGGATTATGGAGACTACTATTGGGGATTTATAGGGACTACTTTAGGGATCCATTCCCGCATTCCCTACTAAGCACCAGGGAGAATAGCTTGAATATGCTTCAACCCTCGCTCCAGGCTGTTGTGGCCCAATGTTGGCGCAGACGGCACGCCTTTGCCAGAAATGCACCTTGCTTTAACGATCACATGAACTTTTATTACAGTAGGCCAATTTCAAGGGTCCAGGATCAGATGGTTCACAATCAAGAGTCCAATGAGGTATCATCGGTGTAAGATATATAGTGAACCCCAGAAAGTTGGAACATCGATTTAGGATGATTCATGCTGGGAATCCCTTTACTTTACTTTAAGGGCATGAGGTTGCTGATGTTCCAACTTTCTGGCTTCTACTATATTGCCGACGTCATTCGTCCTTGAAGGTAGTCTGCCCGGTCTGCCCTCAGCGGTGCTCCAGGTCCTTGAGGTTTCCCCTAAACTCCATGTACGGTTGAGCTACAGTAGAAGCCAGAAAGTTGGAACATCATTCTCCTCCTGCCCTTAAGGTAAAGTATAGGGGATCCCAGCACTAATCATCCTAAACCCATGTTCCAACTTTCTGGGATTCACTATAAACCTCGAAGCTTAAGATTTCGGGCTCGAGGTTCCGGGTTTAAGGTGTAAGCTGCAGGGTTCAGGGATTCAGGGGTTCGGAATGGGGCTTCTGAATTTTGTGTTTAGGATGTATAAGCCCCTACACAACTTGGCTCGGTATGCTGTACGAGACGGGTTGTTCATTCCAGAGACGTCCTCTGTTTATGTAGCCCTAAGGGTCCATGTACTTGGGTAGTAATTAGTACATTTGTATGCATCGGCCCTCAAGTACCGATACAGAAACCCGGTTGAAGACTTAGGTGCGTGGCACCGGGTTTATAAGTACCATTAAGTACCATCAGTTCTGCGCATACAGTAAGGAGATTTGGCAGCAGTTTCCATACTTCAGACCCTTGCTGCTAAGTCAAGCATCATGGTGTTCAGGGTTGCTAGGATGGTCTTGGCCCACAGAAGCACTTTGGCTTTGAATTCTTCGGAATGTTGTTGTACGGGAATAAGACATGTCTCATTTTGGGGTTCAGCGTCGTCTACAGTGCAGTACTTTCCCTAAGGGTCCAAGTACCCAATAATCATATACTCTCCCAAATATAAACCTACATAACTACTATCCGTAAACCCAAGTACCCAATTATTGGGTCCTTTGGACCCTTGGGGGTACTGTTGGTGTTCTTGCGCCACCGGCGACTCGAATCCTTGTTGAATTCTGGTCGTTTCCCAGTCGTATCGGATGCAAGTCAGACAAGCATCGTCTACTTCAACTATATCCCTAAGGCTCAACATAGCCCAAAAGCCTTATCTTCAGTAGTATGGTCTTTGGGCCCAAAAGCCTTAAAATATGAGTCCTTAGAGCCTAAGGGTATTGAAAGAGCCCGGAAGTCCTGCAGCGTTTAGGGTTAGGGCTGTTTTACTCCTAAACGAGGCGTTCGAAATCAGCCTGGAGGTGGCCCGTCGACATCTGCAAGATTGCCCCGGGGCACCGGACAGCCCCCGCCCGCTGACTGTAAACCCTCAGAAACCCCTGAACCCTGAACCCAAACTCTAAACCCTCAATCATAAACCTTGAACCTTAAAGCCCTAAACCCTAAACCCCCAAACCCTGAATCCTAAACCCTGAACCATCAACCCCAAAACCTAATCACCTGCCGAGGATTCATGAAGCCATGCCGATGCTCCAGGAGGGTTACCAGAGGGGTTTGGTCTTTGCTGCACCCTAAACCCTAAACTTTAAGGGTGTAGGGTTTAGGGTTTAGGGTAAACCCCAAATGATCCGGGAGGGATTTCCGGGTGTTTCATGAGGAATTTGCTTTGGCATCTCATGAACCCACGGGGTTGGACAACTGCTTTGGTCCGGGCTCAGTGGGGTTATCGGTTCTCTGTATATCCAGGCCTCAATTGTGATTTAGACTCCCCTGTGTACAACCCACAATATTGGAATTCAGCATCCGAACCCATACAGCAGGTTGCGGCGGCTAATATGGTATACACGGTGATAGCATTCAGTGTGTGCGAGACCTGTCCAGAACGAGACCATGTGCTCTTTCATGGTTCAGTCACGAGGCTTCAAAGAGGATCCTGATAGCTACATGAGCTACAGCCAGACACGTTTTGCAGGGACGTCCAGCATCTCAAAGAAGGGCTCAAGATTTCATGTATGTTCGGGTTTGGGGTTTAGGGCGTAGGACCAGGTAGGATCAAATTATGGGCCCCACTCCCTGATGAACCAATCCCAGTCCTTTCGGGTGTATTCGTAGAACAGACAGTAGCTCAGACAGCAGAGCGACTATGTCAGTGCTGCAGAGTCTAGGGCTGGATGAAATGCTTTTGCCAAGAGTGTGTTCAAGCTGTGGCAGTTCCATTTCGGTTGCTGCTCCAGCTACGATGCGCCCTGGGGAATGCCTGCAGGACGGCATAGAGAAGATCGCATTGAACGCCTCTTGACTGCTCGTGAACCCTAAACCCGAAACCCCTAAACCCTAAACCCTACCTGGGGTTTAAGACTGTAGGGCCTCGCTCTTCCTGTCTGTTTCTTCTGGCAGAGTGCGTCCTTTTTTTGAAGGTTTGCTAAACCCTCCGCCCGAAATCCTAAACCCAAAACCCTACACCCCAAACCCCTAAAGCCGTAAAGCCCTGAACCCTAAACTTAGACCCCTAAGTTGGAAGACTCAGGCCTCAGACATAGCTGAGTCGGAATCCTGGCAAAGAAAACTGCGACAACACCTAGACCCTAAACCTTAAATCCTAAGCCTTGAACCCTAAGCCCTAAACCCTTAAACCCTAAACCCTAAGCCCTAAACCCCTACGCCGTAAAGAATGGGAAGATCGCACCTAGATGCGCCTAGAAGATCTTATCTGGGCCGGCTTCTCTGTTACTCAAATACTTATAAGGACTTTAAGGACTTTAGGAACTTTAAGGACTTTAAGGACTGTAGGAACGTGAAGGACGTTAAGGACTTTAGGAACTTGAAGGACTTTAAGGACTTTAGGGTATGGGTTCAGGGTTTAGAGATGTTTATAGGGACTTTAACTTAGTAGCTGAGTAGGTAGTCTTTAACCTTTTGGGGTTTATACAACCCTACCAGAATTGAAAAGGTTAACCTTTCCTGGGCCAGGGTTCCCAGGCTCAGAATATGTGCTGGGTTTCTATACTTAAAGGACCATGGGACTTAGTAAGTAAGGTTATAACTACCTTAATTGGGGTTATAAGTATAGTTACCTTACTTATAACCCTAGTTACTAAGTCCCATGATCCTTTAAGTAGGGACCCTATATACGAATATGTGTCAAAGCGCTTTGGATGATATCACCGATTTGGGCTTTAGGATTTGTAAACCTCTACTCATTCCGGGCCCTATGTAGCGCCACCGGCAAAACGTGGGGAGCCCAGAAAGAAAACTGTGTATTTGGAATTGGGTCGACTTAGAGCGACCACTGATGTACCTTACTGCACATGAACTTAGAATACTAGGGACAGCGGCTTCGTTGTTAAAGATTCCTTTGGCTATTCCAAGACTCTAAGTACACGAAAAGCCAGCTTTATCAAACCCGAAACATTTGTTTTAAATTACCTCGGGCCGGTTTTAAATTACGTTCAGAGGCCTCCTTCCATTCTTTGGCTTCAGAGCTGTGCTAGGGTTTGGGGCTTCGGGGTGTGTTGGTCTTAGGGCAGGAGTAGAATGTTTTAGTTTTGGGTCTAGGGGTTGTCGGTTTAGTGGTTTTAGGTTTTAGGGTGCAGGGGGTTGTTTTTCGTCTGGTCAAGGGCCAGGACTTTAGGATTGTGGCTATAGGGCTGTGCTGAAGGTGTGGATTCGTGATCGTCCTCTGCCGCGAGACATGACGATTTTGGAGAATCTTCTCCAGTCATAGCTGCCCCGGCAGTGGCAAGGCGACCAGGTGCGGAAGACAGGTAAGTGCACATAAAAACAGCCACTACGGTCCGCATGCACTCTATGTCGATGTACAAGCATGCATGGAACTGCTCTAAACTTTTGCACATGCGAGCTAACTACAATGCCTATGTGTGTTGTTGTTCATATGTAAATACATATACGCAAATGCATTTACACATGCACATGTATGTGTATATACATGTAAGTAACTGCATGTACTTGATAAGGGGAGAGAGAAAGCACACTTGTTTGGGTTGATTCCCGGCAAACCTTTACACATGCAACATTATTGGCTTTAACTTGGCCCATTGAGAATCGTGAATACATGTGCGCCTTCGTCGCTTTAACTGCCTACCTCAAGCTTTGGCAAACCAGTCATCTTATTCAGCCTTGTATAGTTCTTTGCGAGCCTGGTTTATGCTTGTTGTTTGCATGTCTCTGTCTGTATCTATAGTCTGTAGCCGTATCTATAGCTCCATAGCTAGATGTCTCCATCTCCACATATCTCTGTCTCTCTCGCTCTCTCTGTCGATCTGTCCACCTCTCCACCCCTCTATCTCTCCGTCTGTATAACTTCAACGTATCTGCGTCTATAGCTATACCCGTGTGTATGTCCGTACCTATGTACTTCATAGGTGACCGTTGTGTGTTTGTGTACGCGCATGCATGTATGGCATGTGAAAAATGGTTGCCAGGTTTGGACTCTGCAGATTGCCAGTCGAGTCTCTTGCCAGTCTTTTGCAGGTTCCTGTGATATCCAGCTTGTGAGATACACTCAACATTAAGGGCTCATTGGGAGGCACATAGGACGGCCTTAGTACAGAAGGACAGCGGACGTTGAAGACTCATGCTGTGGCCCTGCTAAGGCACCAGGTCTCGTGAGTTTATGAGTATTCTAGGGGCCTAAATAATTACCAATAGTGGGCTCCTAAAAGCCCTATTCACTTTTGACTGTAGCTCATATAGCTGGTAAGTCTTCTGCAAGCCTGGCCTTTGTCCCTCAACGTTGCCTAAACTCTAAACCCGAAACGGACGGATTGAAATAAACAAATGGACAGCGCGAGCGGATCGTTTGCCACGAAAAGTTCTCAGGGTTTATGGTTTTGGTTTGGGGCTTCAGGGTTAGACGGGGTGGAACAGTTAATAAGGATGTCTTAGGGTAAAGGGTTTAGGGTTCAGGGTTAGGGATTCCCTGGGGTGTCCCGTTATAGCCGCGACTATACGAATACCATAACATACCCTTGCGCCCCTATTCTAGCCATTAATGCCCCTACCCTGAACCCTACAAACCCTAAACCCCTAAACCCCCTATTAAAGCCTAAACCCCATAAACACTTAATCACTAAGTCCTATAAACCCTAAACCCTATTAAGCCTAAGCCCCATAAACACTACCCATAAACACTAAGTACTATAAACCCTAAGTCCGAAAAAACCCTGTTAAGCCTAAGCCCTAAACCCTAAACCCAAAATCCTATAAACCCTAAACCCTATTAACCCTAAACCCTATTAACCCCAAAATCCTATAAACCCTAAACCCCATAAACACTCCTATAAACCCTAAACCCTATTAAGCCTAAGCCCTAAACCCTAAACCCCAAATCCTATAAACCCTAAACCCTATTAAGCCTAAGTCCTAAACCGTAAACCCAAATTCCTATAAACCCTATGAACCCTAAACCTAAACCCAAAGTCCTATAAACCCTGAACCCTATTAACCCTAAAGCCTATTAGCCCTAAACCCAAAATCCTATTAACCCTAAACCCTATTAAGCCTAAGCCCTAAACCCATAAACACTAAGTCCTAGAAACCCTAAACCCTATTGACCCTAAAGCCTGTCTTTCAAGCTTTCGGCTTGGCTCGGCCCTTCGGTCGCGGTCAAACTTCGAGCCAGGGGGTTAGGTGTTAAAAGCTTGTTTTTGCTTCTTTTTAATTTGTATATTTAGAATTTTGCATATTTAGAATTTTGTATATTTAGAATTTTGTATTATCAGAATTTTGTATATTTAGTATTCTTTCTGAATTGGCATGTTAATCTATGTTTAGTTATTTTAGTGTAGGGTCAGGCCTGAGGAAAAAGGTTTCCCTTAAGGGTGCAACAGGGTGGCTTCAAGCGTTTTGTAGCAAATCCTTAGTACTTAAAATAGGGTTCCGATAAAGGTTCTACAAGGGATTGCTGCAAAGGTTTAGCCATAAAGGCTTCTGGAGTAGAATAGGGTTCCTTTATCAGGGCTACTACTAGGCAGGTTGGCAGATGCTAAGATAATATTAGGGCCTTAGTTTTAATAGGGTTCCTTTGGGGTTCTGACACAATTGGTGCCAACATGTCCCTTGCGCTTCCTATACGGTTGTACTGTCACATGTCGAAATGCTTTCTTCACCAGGGCCTGTGGGTTTACGGTTTGGCTGAGTTTCACAGGGGACTTCTACCGAAAGGCAGCTTAACCCTGCCTAATCACCCTCGCCTAAGCACTAAAGACGTAACGTCCCACACTTCTAAAACTCCAAAGCCCTAAACCCTAAACCCTAAAGTGTTAAAGCCCTCAATCCTCAAGTCCTAAAGTCCTAAACCATCAAGCCCTCAACCCCAAAGCTCTAAAGCCCTCCCCCATGAAATCCCAGCCCATACAGCCTTACTCAACTCGAAGAAGCCCTTGGAAGCCCAGAAGCCATGCGGATGCCTTAAAGAAGCTTGAAAGGATCCCAAGAAGCCCCAAACCCTAAACCCCTGAACCCCTGAACCCCTAAACCCCTAAACCCCTAAACCCCTAAACCCCTAAACCCTAAACCCTAAACCCTAAACCCCTAACCCCTAAACCCTAAACCCCTAAACCCCTAAACCCTGAACCCTAAAGCAGAGCTGAAGGCCTCCAAGCCGAAACTCAGTAGTAGGGTAGGTCACCTTTAACCTTTTTGCAAGTACTATATGGGTAGTTGTCAAAACTATGGTCCCTTTTTTGGGTCCCTATTATAGTGCGGCACCTATTATTTAGGGTACCCAAAAAGGGACCATAATTTTGACAAGCACCCATATCTCAGTAGCTGAGTGGATACACTTTACACTTCTTGGGATAACAAAAAAGTGTACACTTTTGGGGGTTATGAACTCAGCAACGAAGATATAATCCCTATCTCTATGTAATCCTGAAGCTTAACCTTCAGCTCCCCTAGAAATACGCGACAATAGGTAATAGGTAAACCCTAAACCCGAAACTCTAATAGTAACCCTGAAACGAACTCTTACCTAGAGGGTCCATATAGACTACTATCCTAAGGGTCCATGTACCCAAATAGTGCGTACGTTGGCCTTTAGTCCTGTATAGGTACTCTCGGGCCAAGGTATATACTATTTGGGTACATGGACCCTGTAAACCCTAAACCCTAGACCCATATAGAACCCTTATAGAACCCTTGACGGATGACTTTTCGGAAGCTTTGGGTATATGTATGGTCTTGGGCCCATAAATTCTGCATTACCCATAATAAGGAATATACCGTATACCACAATTACCATAGTCTAGAGTCATAATGGTAATGCAGGATTTATACCATCAACCCTAAAACCTAAACCCTAAAGATCCCTCAAAAGGTACCCTTATAGATCCCTTTAAAGGAACCCGGTCTTGGGCCTCCAAAGCGATGACAAGAAACGGTAAGCTGGACACAGGATATGTGCAGCAGATTTGGTCTCGACGGTTTCCTCAGGCAGGGTTTAGGACATATATATATATATATATACAAATACATACATATACACATATACGTATATAGGCTTATAAAGGGCTTACAGGGTTATAGGGTTGTTTCGGAGGTTTTTGGGGGTGAGGGTTTAGGGAGTTTGCGATGTAGGGCTTACAGAGTTATAGGGTTGTTTCAGAGGTTTTAGGGCTTTAGGGATTAGGGTTTAGGGAGTTGAGGATGTAGGTGCTGCGATTTCGGAAATGTCTGTTTTTTCATAGGGCTCCACTAAGGGCCTTTTAACGGTTTCATCCGGTTTAGGATTCAATCTTAAGGTCGTTATATGCAGGGTTGGGTTCACAGGCCACAGTGAAACATGCAAGAGAATCTTCAACCACCAACCACCACAGGACCCAACCTCAAATTCCAGAACACAGGACCACTACCCTTACATTCCAACCCTTTGCCCCTTGACCATAGACCGTAAAGCTCTATAGTCTTTATATGTAAGAACATTTGCAATCGTGAAGACCTGAAACCCCAGTAATGTACAGGCCCTAATAATTCGAAAAGGGTTTGGGGGTATATCATTATACTATAACTTTAACAAGGAACCCCCCAAAACCCTGCGTCAAACCCTATTCAAACTGTAAAGGCGCCTACAGTACCCAGCCACTAAAGAGCCGAACCCGAGGGGGAAGGTGGAGGAAGCTATGGCGAAGCGCCAGGACAGACTTTGGGGCATTTGCTGTTGCGGTTAAGGGCATTCGGGGCTTGCGAGCACGTAGTTTGCTAGATAGAGAGATAGATAGATATGGCTATTCATTCTACATTCAGGTAATTGTTTGTTCAATTTTACATACCTGCTTAAACGGTCAAACCTTCAGGGTTTGAGGGTTTGGTGAAGCTTTAGGGCTTTACAGTGTCAAGATTTGGGAGATGTCGCGCGTGTTTCCTCAAGCTAAGAGGGAGTTGACCTTTCCTGTCTGCTGGTTCGCTAGTTCTCCGCGTCCACTCTTGTTCCCAAGAGGGTCCATATATACCACAATTATGTAATTAGGTCCCAAAAAAATCATAATAAGGATGGCCTTTGAGACCTGAAATTCCATAATCGTAGTGTATATGGACCCTCTGGGTTCTTGAATGAACACTAGGGCCACTAGGGCTCTAGGTATAGTTTGGGCTAGATGGAGCCCAGGGGCCTGTCTATGAAAGACCTCGATTCCGTGTGAAATGACCCCAGAATCTTTCTCCGGCCAACGACGTCTTGGTCTTGCGCCCAGTCCTGTTTACACAGGATGCGTTTCGATCATGTTTCTGCCCATGCTGTTGCATTTCCTGATTCAGCTACTGTACATTCGTCTTTCTTCGCCTGCATCGTTCTTCTTGGCTCTTGTCTTGCCTTGTCGGTTGACGTTGAGGGTTTCCAGGTCCGCGTTGTAGCTGTGAAACATTAACATGGCACGTCTGGTGTTTTTGGCCGTAATCAACCTCCTAAACGCTTAACAGTTAAAATCCTTACGCCCCCAAACCCTGAACCCTGAACAAGCGCGCCTCGTTTGAAGGACACCTTTACCCAGGACATGTCCTCGCTTCGGCAGGTGGGCAGATGGCACGTTTGAGACCTTGAGCACTGATTCCTTCTTGGGCAGCTTGAGCAAGCCCTCCACCCACATTGACATCATAAACCTTGCAACCAAGGTTTGGGGTTTACGGGTTACAGGGTTAGGGCTGGGGATTACTCTGAATCCAGATCGGTCACATGTGCGAGCTTATACAGATTGGCCCGTCCTTCATTGCAGAGTGGCTGACGTTCCTGGAAGTGCACCTATCTTCACCGCACAAGTGAGCACCGCATCGGGTTCATGAGGGTTTCTTGAGGCGGCTTAGGGAATTGTGCAATCCACCAAGAGGGATCCGTGTATGAGGGACGCAAGTTTTTGGGTCTTGTACTGTGCTGGTATGCCCTGAACCCTGAAAGCCTAGATCCATTGCGAGCTTTAGCATACTAATCTCCTAAAATGTCAGCTTTATTATAACCTCCTTACAACCCTAAACCCCGACAGCTTTTAGCTTAAAGCCCCAAAAACCTAAACCCCTAAACTTGACCATACCCCTGGGAGGCAAGGCGGACTCGTTTGCTAGATCACCGCATCTTCTGGGTCTGCGGTTTGGAGTACCACATGTTGTTACTTTTGTTGGACTTGTTCCTGAAAGGCACCAATATGGCCTGAAAGTTTAACGTTTTGTCCCCCTGGTTGCTTCAAAGCCCACACATGTGTGTGTGTGTATATATATATATATATATGCACGTGTACCTGTAGGCCAAAAAGCCTTCTTGTTGTTTTATATATAATTCCGTAATTGCAGGTATATAGGTGTTTTGGGCTACCGGTTGGGTTTAGGGCTTCGGGTATAGGCTACATTGGCTTTATAGTGCCCCGAAACTCCGAAACCTTGAAACTGTAAGCCGCGACACTCAGCAACCCCGACACATAACCCTCATCTTGTGCCCCGAAACCTCACTGAAGCTTTATGACCTCAACTCCAAACCCTAAACCCTAAACCCCAAATCCTAAACCCTAAACCCTACCCGGACCCTCCTTGTACCCTCAAATAGGGGTATATAGTCCCAAATAATGGGCATTTAGGATCCAATAGAGGGTAGATGGAGGGTCTAGGTAAACCCCGAAACTCTGCGACGCCCCTGGCCAGACACTGGATAGGGCGAATAATCCGCCCGGGCTCAGCACTCGGGTGAGTTCCGGCCTTTTCAGAGGACTTCCCTAGGAGTTCAGAGTTTCGGGGTTTAGGGTTTAGGATTTATTATTTGGGGTTTAAGGCTTAGGAGTTCAGAGGTTGCATAGGGTTCTTAACATCCGAATGACATTAAAGTATCAATAACCGCAATGGAACCCAAAGGGGCAAAATTGCCCACAAGCCTTATATACATACCTAGAGTCTCCATTGTAGTTCCTATTTTGGGTTAACCAGAATCTCGACTATAGGATCCTAACCATAAAACTGGTTAACGAAAAAAAGGAACTACAAGGGAGACTCTAGGGTACTCAGCCCCTAAGTATACATAGTATGGCCTTGGGGCCCAAGAAACCTATAATATGAGTCCTTCGAGCCTTGCCATGATCCCCCAAGTACCCCTCAAAACCCTCATAGAACCCTTAGAGTGGCCCTATAAGCTACTCTTAAACCATGAGTCCTTGCTTAGAGGCCAAGGGGACTTAATATAGTAAGTGGTTAGAAGTAGAGTTATACGTACCCTGAATGGGGTTACTCCAATTCTGACCCTACTTATATAAACGTACTAAGTCCGCGGAGCCTCCAAGAAGAGGCTTTGGGCAAGGGTTGTTATACCCTAAGGCTCCATGTACCTATATAGTAGGTACTTAGGCCTTAAAGGGGTCCCTATATGGGTACTTAACCCTAAACCCTAAACCCTAAGGCCTAAGTACCTACTATATGGGTACTTTAAGGCCGCCTTTGTTAGAAGGATCCTGGGAGATGCAGCTCCGGTGTGTTGGGGCTCGCGGGGCGTCAGGGATTCAGCTGGTCCTGGGCCTTCGGTTTAGGGTTTATAGGGTTTAGGGTTTTGGTGTAGTCGAATTTTGTGGGCTTTGGTAATTTAGGTTCGTGGGTTTAAGGCTTCGGGGCTTAGCGTTGATAAGTCTGTGGTGTATGTTTTTCGGACTTAGGTCGACCTCGACGTAGAAGTTACAAGCCAGAAGGCACAAGGCCCCGGTTGTCGTGTACACGACCTCCAATTCACGGAGAGGGCGCCTTGGAATATATGCTGATGTCATGGTCGTCGGTCAAGCAGCGTGCAATCCCGTTGACGCAGCATCGAGAATCATCCCGTTATCTCACAGTTGAATCCTAAAGCCCTAAATCCTATAAGTTATGGTTGTGTAGCCTGTCAAGGCTTTTAAAGATGTACCAAAGCAGGCCCAACCCAAACCGTTTGGAGTTCCCCGGTTACAAAACCTGAAATCAACCGTACAAAGCCATTACAAAAGCATGATAAAGACCCCATGACTCATGAAGGCCTAAAGGGCCTAAAGTTCGAATATCGTCGTCTGTTCAGACTCTGCAAGAGCCACTCCATTGATTTAACCCAGAGAAAAGCCCTAAACTTTTACCCCAAAAAACCCTAAACCCTAAACCCAAGGCGGGTTTCAGGCTCTCCGGGTAGAGCTCCAAAGAGATTCCAAAAAAGACATGCTGAGGCTTCTGAAAGTGAAGCTTCGCGAGATGGAGGACTGCAAGTTTGGGCTTGGGGTATTATGGGAGGTCAGTAACGGTTCCATCTGGTTGGATCAGAAGGTCTGTATGATACTCGAATCGAAAAGGGCTTTATAACGGATGCAAAAGGTTCTGCAGTTCTACAAGAGGTTGAGGAAGTCAGTACTTGGAAGTGTTCTAGGTGCGGGAGGTGTGCAACGATTCTCTTGCAACCCAATTGCCCATATAAAAAATTCAATAATTTGCCTGGGTGTTAGCGAGGGGGTGATACAGGTTCCCAGAGAGCCCAATACCCCTTAGCTCAAATCATAATAAGAAGCCCTATTTAATTTAAGCCATATTCCTTAATTAAGGGGTATTGGGCTCTTTGGGTTCATCGGGGTGCCAAGGGACTTGCAGCGCAAAATGGTTTACTGGCTTGTTGGAACCCTCAAGCTTCAGATTAGCATTCCTGCCTGGTTTATGGAACAGCTAGCCACTGTGTTGGTATCTTGAAGGCTTAGGGTTTGTGAGGTTCTACAAGCATGATCAAGGGCCCTTTTACTTTGTGTAGAAGTGTTCGGTCGGAGATTCATAAGGGGTCTAGATAGGCTACATATGTAAGGTGTAGGTAGCGGTGTAGGGTTTAGCCGTTTAGCCATTGCGGAGGTTGAGTGAAGGTTTTAGGAGTTTCGACCAAGAGGACCCAGAGGCCCTGTGGTCATGAATAGCGGGTACTTAGGCTAGAACTGGGGGTTCTGGCTAGAGAAACCCCTTTAGGCTGTATCTTGCGCACCCCAAGTAAGAACCGCTCAAAGGCTGAGGGTTCACAGTTTCCGATCCCGATCGATAGAACCCGCCAAACCCTTATAAAACCGTTCACCAGTAACCGTGAGACTGCAATATGGTGTGAATTAAGGGCTCCTCATGATTTAAGAGATCTTTCCAGGACATTCCTTGGTACGAGCCCTGCAACTGTAAACCGAGAAGCGAAGCACCCTGAACCCTAAACCCTGAACTCCCTCAACCCTGAACCCTATACCGCGAATCCCGAATCGAAGAGGATGGCACCTTCGTAGCGAAGGGCTCTGACAAGGCTCACTTACTGAAGTTTACCGACCTGTTGAGGTTTGAGCTTCTGAGGGTCTAGAGGGGTAACGTCAACCCCATTTCTTTAAAGGCACCAGCATTCGGATCCTTATTGCAATTCCTACAAATGTGAGGCGGTTTATCAGTCGGGAGTCTACAGTATAGAACGCCTGGATATGTCTGCAGCTAGTATACCTATATCATTGTCGTTACGACTCTGAGGGTACAGTGGATGTTGCTGCTGATGATGATGGTGATGATGACGATGGTGATGATATTGATGGTGATGATGATGATGATGATGGTGGTGACCACGATGACGACGATGAGGTTTGATGAGTAGGATGAGGAGGAGGAGAAGGAGAAAGAGAAGGAGGAGGAGGAGGAGGAGGAGGAGGACGATGGCGATGACCGCGCAACGCCTTGAACGAAGCCAAACACACAATTCTGCGCTTGGAGATTCAGTCTTGTGCGGCATTGGTTTGGGGATTTGGGGCAGTGACACCTGCGAGCCTGTCTACATACATGCTCCAACGAGCTAGAAAGGCAAGGGGGTAACCACACAGACAACCTACTGACAAGCCTCCAGCTTGCAACCGACCAAACCAGCACAGAACCAAAGCAAGTGCACAACCACAGAAGCCAAAGTAGCAAACACAAAAAGATTTGCAAAACGACAAACTGAAGGAAAGGCGGTCCAAGGAGCATGATGTGGTTGCAAACAGAGCATTGCGAACGCCTGCACATGCACGTACATGCGCACCGATACTGCAAGCACAGCATGCACATGCACGAGCATGCCTACGTACATCCGCGCAGTCCCCCCCCCCCCAGATGTGAAACCCGTGAAAGCCCTGCAGCTGGAGACATAGAAGCCATTGCTCTCCAGGCATTCTCAACGAGAAGCTCCAGCTAAACCCTACAGTAAATTCTACCCGGACAATAAAGAACCTACCTGTTTATGGCTCCTTATTGTGGATCTCCTTATAATATAATATACGTCCTTGACAAGGTAGGTTATTCGGGGTTAAGGTAAACCCTAAACCCTAAACCTTAACCCTAAAACCCAAACCCCTAACTCCTAAAATTTTTTAAAACCTCAAACCCTAAGCCCTATAAACCCCTAAACCCTAAATCCCCAAACCCTAAACACTAAACCCCAAAAAAACCCAAATACCCAAGTCCGCCATACTCATTTCATCCCTGCGATTGCCAGGGCAAGGGAAAGGCCAGAGGCTCAGGGTCTCTTTGTGTCTCTTTGGGGCCTGGGCCCTTCGGGGTTCCTTTTAGGGTAGTTCCTTAAAGCCTCCCTAAACCCTGAACCCTAAACCCTGAACCGTGAACCCTAAACCCGAAACCCTAAACCCTAAAGCCCTAAGGGAGCCCTATAAGGGGAACCCTTTGAGTTGAAGGGTTCCTGTTAGGGTTCCTTTGACGGTTCCTTTAGGATTCAATGAAGGGTTCATTGAAGGGTTCCTTTAACGGTTCCTTTAGGGTTCATTGAAGGGTTACTCTGAGATTTGATTAGGTTTTCAGGATTGAGGGTTCCTTTTCGGGGGTCCTTAGAGGGGTTGTTGTGCGGGCTTACAAGAGTCTTATGGAGTTTTGGTTGAATAAATCACGTTTTCCAAGGCTTCCTAAACCCTAAAAAAAACCCTAAACCCTAAACCTGGATGCTCTGCAGACGGAAAAAGGCCCTTAAAAAAAAAAACCTAAACCGGTGTACTGCGGATCATGCTTACGGAACTCGCAGCTGGGTTGTTCTTCCGGCGCCAGGTTTCCTTTGAGGGTTGAAGGGTTCCGTTAACGGTATGATTTGGGGAAGTATCCCTCAAAAGAGCACCCAAGACCATTTGGGCTTTTGGGCACAGGGTTTAGGATGTGTGCATTTTGGGGTGGTGGGTTAGCCTAAGCCGTCAGCGATGCAGGTTCATCGCGAAGGGGCTTACCCGATGGCAGTCGGCACGCAGTACAACCGAACCGCAATTTCGTTGCGCAACACTGCAATATCTCCGAGCCCTAAGCCCCAAACCCTGGCTCTAGCTATTCCGATAGCTATTCCGCCGCACTATAATCACCCTAACCACTAGGTCCTTAAAGCTTGACTATAGCTAATGTAGGAACCTGATTAAGAAACCCTGGGCCTAGAACCCCAAAATAGTAGGATTCATATAAGGAACCCTAGTAAAGGCCCAAGGTTTCTTAATCAGGTTCCTACATTATTGTAGTACCCTTATAGACCCTAACCACTAGGTCCTTCAAGCTTGACTATAGCTATTCCGAAGAGCATAGCTGCTGACGACCAGACGCACAGCCCCAACTAGAGGATGAATCCCGCACCGAGTAAACCTCATGCTCCCAAGCCCTACCTGGGGCTCCAAAAACCTACTCTTTTAAGGGTTCTACCCTCTAATTAAGGGGTCAGAACCTACTATTTTGTAGGGTTTGGGGCCACAGGTACATCCAGCTCTGAGTTCAAGGTTTAGGGCAGCAACCAAGGTACCTTTCAAAGTGTAGCAATGTTTTAGGGTCATATCCATGAAAGGTACATTAATTGCTCCAGGCAGGGCCCATAAACCTTCAACCTGACCGAGCATCACCCTGAGTTAAAACCCTACACAATTGCGTCCCAGGGTGGTGGCTTCGGAGGCGTCTCTCGCGATTCCAACCTTCGGTTTGGAGCATCGAGAAGCCTACGGTAGATTCAAGGGATATTCGGTTCAATTCTGCCTACTATGTACATATCTCACAAATTGTCTATATACAAATAGGTAGACGAAAGATAGAGGTATCTAGGCTCCATGGGTTCATTGGGGTATTCGGGTGGGGGGGGGCTGGGATGTATTTGGGCATTTAGGAGCTTGAGGTTTGTGCTTCAGGGTTTAGGCCCAAAGCCACCTAAACCCCAAACCTCAAAACCTTGCTCATTTTGTGTAATTATCATCTCGATTTTTAATTTCGAATCCCTTAAGCCCTGATCCCTGAAACTCTGTCTCTCCCCATGGCTCTTGTACGTACTATGCACATATATGTTTTTTTATATAGACATATGTATACATATATATATATACACGTATACATATGTCTATATATGTATATATGCTTAGTAGCTGAGTGGATACACTTTACACTTTTTGGGATAATATAACCCACTCTAAAAATAAAAGTGTACACTTTGGGGGGCCTATGAACTCAGCAACTAAGTACAGTAAACCCCATAAAGTTGGAAACCGGACTAAGGCCAAATAGTGCTAGGATTCCCTATACATTAGTCTGAAGGATTGAGGCTATTGAGTTTCCAACTTTTGGACTTCTACTGTATACAATACATGTGTAGGGGCTCAAAGCCTGGTACAGCAGGGTTTGAGGAGCTTCGGGGAGAAAGCACAGACGGTTACCCAGAGAGCCGCATATACCCCTTAATTAAGGAATAGACCTTAAACTATAAAGGGGTTCATATTATGATTGAGGCTTTTTCCTATTAAGGAATATACCTTCAACTATAAGGGGGTTCATATTATGGTTTAAGCTATGTTCCTTAATTAAGGGGTTATTGGGCTCTCTGGGTAGGATGAGCCCTGAATGCTACATAAACGTTCATATGCTTAGGTCCTATCTGGTTCAGGGCTAGGGTTAGGATTTAGGGTTTAGGGTTTCCCTGGTAGGTATACTCTTGCGGCCAATGTACATCTTGTACAGGTACGTACCGTGTCACTCCTAAACCCTGTTTATCTCGATTACGGCATGTTAATGGGAGTTTTCGAAAATAGGGGACCCTATTATAGTATCCTAATGGGATCCTTATTATAAGGACTCCCAAATAAGGTACCCCAGATTTTTGGAAACCCCCTTATCCCTAAAACGGACGTTGACCAAAACTTCCAAGCCGGAATCCGCACAGACTCATAAGGAGTCTCGGCAGGGAATCCTAAGCCGAAGAAAGGAGCTAACAGAAAGCAATAGTAGTCTCAACAGGTTTGCCTGAGGTTCCTAAACCTGATGATCGAATAGTGCACCACCAAAAGCGTATTCTACTGAATCCTGAATCTGAAGCTATCCTCGACTTTCCACTTACCCTAAACCCTAAACCGTTGTGAACATGGCAGTCTCGCTGACTGCGAAGTCCCTCATCAACCGTCATTCTGTCTGCGTGGTTTAGGGTTTAGTGTTTAGGGTTTAGTCCCTCATCAAGGTCAATGGGCTTAAAACCCTAATCCCTGAACCCTGCCAGGCTTTGGTGGAAAGGGTAAAGACAAAGATGGCGGCAAAGATTCCAAGGGTGGTGGTGGTGGCAAAGGCCAGAACTTCCTGATGTTGGCGTATATGGGAGCCTTAACAGGGCATCTTAAAGGGTTTAGGGTTTGGGGCTTAGGGTTTAAAGGGCATCTTAAGCCGAAACGCGTAAATCCCAAGCCCTTAGTCATTAGAGCCCCGGGCTGTGGAGGTGAACATAAGGATTAGAATAAGGGTTCGGAGACGCATATCGTGGTAGCAAAGTTGGAATCACGAGCTGGCTTTCATGGGCTGACTATCTACTGTAGGGGCCGTAGCTTCTATGGGTGGTATTTCTGCTTATCCGACCCTCTATTCAACCAGTACACACCGAGATGATACCGCCGAAGACGGCTAGTAATGAAATGCTGGGGGTTGTTGTGCCAGGTGGTGCCGGTGCCTGTGGCCGTGGGGCACATGTTGGCCCTGCACCCTCAACCCTAATCCCTAAACTCGAAGCCGCAAACCCCAAACCGAGCCCGAACCCCGAAACCCCTAAACCCTACCTTTAAAATGGATTTATACAAAGAAATCACATTAGGGAACCCAAAAAAGGTAGGTTATTTGGGGTCCAGGTAAACCCTGAAAGCCCAAATCCATGAAACCAAGGTCAAGCTTGCGTATTAGGGCCTTGGAAGCAGATGGTTGATTCTTTAAGTAATATAGAGGCCTGTATAATTTCCTATACTACTTTGGGGGGATTCCTTATCATAAATATAGTATACTGGGCCCCAAAACCCTATTGGAATTATTAGGGCCCCTATAGTAGGTCCGCACCTATTTTATGTTTAGGGTTCTCTAGCAAGACATGAAGGGAACAAATCAACACAGGGATTACATTGTTTGGTCTTAGGTAGCCCTTAAACTGAAGAACCCTAAAAGGAACCCTGGTTGAAGCTTCATAGCCGATCCGAACTTTTGCAGTACCTTGGTAGAGGCCTCATAGCACCCTAAAGCCTAAACGCTACACCCCAAAGCCTACCTAGAGGCTCATACCCTACCCCTTTTTTAGGATACCTAGTTTTATGGTTAAGATCTGTTATCTTAAAAAGTAGGCGCCCTAAAAAAGGGGTAGGGTATGAGCAGGACCCTACCTGGACCCTCAATTATATTACCTGCTTTGGATGACTTACAGTATTTTATTGTCAGGATCCCATTTGAAGGAACTAAGGTAGCCCAAAAGAAGGTATTATCTTCGAGGGTCTAGGTAAAGCCTATGAATCCTGCCCAGAGAGCCCAATACCCCTTAATTAAGAATATAGCTGATATACCTTGGGGTTCCTTTAAGGGATCTATGGATGCTTCCCTGAGTCAGAGGCCCGATTATGAGTGCCGAGCGAAGAGCGCAGCTTTTCGGAGGCGACTCACCGTCCCCAGGCTGCAGCAGCTTAGTTTGTTTCCGTATGTCTATGACTCTTTAGCCCTGTCCCTATACCCTAAACTCCATTGTTAGCACTTTTTGAGGCGGAACGGGGCTGAACCTGGGTGATTCGGATTTAGGGTTTGGGTGTTGGGGTTTTGTGTGGGGGGTGGGGCGGTTAAGAAGCTTGTAATCAGAATCCGGGCTTTAGTTCTGAATTTCTTGGAATGTCTTTATTCTTAGCGCCCCGTAATTCCGGAAACTGAAGTGTCGGTTTCGGGCTTGTAATGTCGAACCCTGAAACCCTAGGCCAATGAACAGAACAGTGTTGTGGTTGATGCCGACACAACAGGGTTGGGGGATGCATCATACAGACACCAACAAGGCCGCCGAAAAAAACAACATACCTGTAGTCTCCGTTGTAGTTCCTTTTGTTGGTTCACCAGTTCTATGATTAGGATCCTATTATGCATATTTTGGTCAACCAAAAAACGAACTACAACGGAGACTATAGGCATGGTGCGCATGTTGACACATTTGAGGCCCAGAAGGAGCCGCAGCAGACGACGAGCTGAGCCCAGTTTTGGCTTTTGTGCTCGGGATTTCTCCTAAACACTAACCCTAAGGGTCCAAGTATTCCTTATTAGAGGACTCTAGGGAACCCTAAACCTCACATCCCTAATCCAATAGATTCCCTTAAAAGCCCCTTTAAAGGAACGATAAGCTTGCTTAAACCCTATACTTCGAGGATCATCGGACTTAGACTTGGTAACTATGGGGTTATAAGTAAGCTATACTTGTCATTACTTATCCCCCCCCCACATTTTCAGGTGCTTCGAACCTCACTTGCTAAGTCCCATGATCCTCCAAAACTCTAAACCCAACCCTTGTGGGTTCTTTTGGGTGGTAGGCGTAGGGTTTGAAACCTGAAAGCATTAACTGGGCTTTGGAGTACCATACTCTATTGCCTTTTTTCTTTAAAGGAACCATTATGAAATAGAAGTTTAGACTTTTTTCTCCCTGGTTACTTAAAAGCCCAATTAACTAAACCCTAAACCCTAAACCCCTCCCTGGTTACTTAAAAGCCCCAAAAAAATTAAACCCACCCCTTCAACCCGTTGGGTCTAAGTGCGCAGGGTGTGGGATGTCAACCTGCAGCCCAGCCCAAAGCCCTTGTAGGATCTTTCTGGGTAAACTCAGAGATCCCAATACCCCCTTTTTTTAAGGAATATACCTTAAGTTATAGGGGATCCCAATACCCCCTTAATTGAGGAATATACCTTAAGTTATAGGATTATAGGGGCCTTAGTATTATGGTTTAAGGTCTATTCCTGAATTAAGGGGTATTAGAATCCCCTAAACCCCAAACCCTATATATCCCTTAAAGGAACCCTTAAAGGATCTATATTCCTTAATTAAGGGGTCTAGGGATCTCTGGGTTTTGGGGTATACCCTAAACTCTAGACCCTAAAGCCTTAGTATTGGCTTATTGGGATCTCTGGGAAGGGGTTTTGCAGGGGTGCAGGACTCTGAGTTTGACTCGGTTCGAGGCTTGGGTCGGGGGTCGAAGGTTCCAGGTTTAGGCTTCTACGGTTTAGGGTGTAGGGGTGTAGGGTTCAGGGTTTGGGGTTTAGGGTTTAGGGTTTAGGCATAGGGGCTGAGTGGATACACTTTTTTCACTTTTTGGGATAATAATTACCCACTATAAAACTGAAAGTGTAGACTTTTGGGGGGCTTATGAACTCAGCAACTAAGTAGGGCAGTCTGGGGGTTCACGGGTCGTGGGCTTTAGGGTTTAGGGTTTAGGGGTTTAGGGTTTAGGGAGTTCAGTGTCCCGGGATTGGAGTTTCTACGTTCGGGCTTTAGGATTGCTGGCTTTGTGCCCGTGGGATGCTAAGATCATCCACCTTAGAGTGCGGTTTAATGCAATATACGGCTGATGATCTAAATCCTGCGTTACCCATTATAAGGAATATACCAAAATTCGCATCGTTTAGGGTCCTCAAGGTAATGTAGGATTCCTATCATCAACCGTGACTGCACCTTTCTATGACGAGGGTTTAGGGTATGTGAGCTCCGGCAACTTGCGAGCTCCTCGAAGTGGGGGTTGATCAAAATTATGGGTCCCTTTTGGTCCCCTAGGCTATAAGGAATATACTATAATACAGACCCCAAAAGGGCCCATAATTTTGATCAACCCCCAAGTACCTATAGGCTCATACCCTACCCCTTTTTAAGGTACCTACTGTTTATATGAGAGATCCTAACCATAAGACTAGGTAACCTAAAAAGGGGGTAGGGTATGACCCTCTAGGTATTGTATAGTGGTGCTCCAGCCTGAACCCCACATCCCTAAAACAATAGATCCCTTAAAGGCCCTCGGGTAACTATACTTACAGTGAACCCCAGAAAGTTGGAACATGGGTTTAGGAGGATTGGTGCTAGGATCCCCTCTACTCTACCTTAAGGGCATGAGGATATTGATGTTCCAACTTTCTGGCTTCTACTATAGAATCAACCCCAATTAAGGTACTTATAACCTCACTCACTACGTCCCATGATCCTCCAAGTTCATCTTTATAGATCCCCTTACAGGACCCTTTAAAGGAACCCTAAACCCTAAACCCTACATCCCTAAAAAAGGAACCCAGAACTTCCTAAACCCTACATCTTTAAACTTCCTGAAGCCCTAAACGCTGCATCCTTAAAGCCCTGCAGCCCAGGGTCAGCCAGTCCGGAGGGCCGTCGACGCAGCCGTAGCCGCGGGAGCCTTGAATCAGGATCCTTTATTGTTAAGGGTCTGGGGGGGGTTTAGGATTCAGGGTGTTAGCATTTGGGGTTTAGGGTTTGGGGGTTTTAGGGTTTAGGGTTTTGGCATTTAGGGTTGAGGGTTTGATGGTTTAGTTAGGGCTTTAGGGCTTTAGGGGTGCATCTTTGAGTGTAGAGTTGGCTGCAGCGGTTGCAAGTTTATAGAGGAGAGTCAGTTTTTTGCAGGAGGAAGATGAGCCGGTTCGTGAGAAAAGGCTTGCTCAGGTTCGCTACGACTCCACACTGCTCAAGCTGGAGTCCGATGTGCAGAAAGTTGACATAGTCACCGGGCATATTTGCATTAAAAAGATTAAGATATCATTGTTTCGGTGGGTTTTCACAAGCTTCAATGTAAAACGAAACTAAAGCAACATTTTGTGCATCGGGTGTAGCCTCACAAAAACCCAAGAGTACATAACAACTAAGGGCCAAGTTGCCAAAGGCCTGATATAATCCCTAAACTTCATAGGTCCCAAACCTCGAATACCTGAATCCTAAGCCCAAAAGCCGGAAACTCTGACATCTTAACCTTGAAGGCTTATCCAAAATGGTGGCACCTCGTCTGGTCTGAGGTTGAACCCTTGGTTTCATGGCTGACCTGAACCCCAGACAACCACCTGTTTAAGAACTTGAAAAGGAACTCATGATCTTCAGCCTTGATTAAGAATGTAGGTTTTATACATTTGGGACCTTAAGACCCATATATGTAGGGGCCTATAGAGTTATACCATGAATCCCTATATAGTAGCTGAACCCTAAACCAGGTATCCTAGACCCTTTCAGGTTTCATGTCGTCCGCAAGGTAAGGTTCATAGCTTAGGATTCAGGTTAAGAGAAAGGCAGAAGCGAGGAACATTTGAGCAGTGATGTCATCGTGTTTATACCTGTGCAAGAGTCAGTACTTGGAGGATCAATGGACTTAGTAAGTAAGGTTATAAGTTATAAGTACCTTAATTCATTGGGTTATAAGTAGCTACACGTATAGTTACTATACCTTAGTCGCCTTACTCATAACCCTAGTTGCTAAGTCCCACGCTTCTCTCAAGTATACACCCCCAAGCCCTGCCTGGACCGTATAAGGCCTACCTTTGATGGGCTTCCTACTCAGATTTCCTTATAGGAGTTAGGCGATTTAGGGTCCTGGTCAACCCTAAAACCGCATTTGTAAACCCTAGGCCCTAATCCCCAGATTGTATGGTCCACAGCATCTCGAACTCTACGAATGAACACCGGTGAACGGGGGAGTCCCTTCGGATCTGTTGGGGGTTTTCGTTTTCTTTGTCAGTGATCTCCATTAAGCCAGTCTTTTGATGAACTCCATGCAGAAAGAGCAGAGTAATAGTGCATACAGAGCATCGGCATATGTACCAATCGCATTCCCAAGGGATCAGCTCGCAATGCAGGCACGGCAAACTCACCGAGCTGCAACAGCACAGAAAGCAGGACCAGCAGCGGCAAATCGCCGAGCTGCAACGGTAGAGAGAGAGCAGGACGACTTGCGTACGATCGGATGCCTTGCAACCCTTCGGCAACCGTTCAAGCCGCAAGCCTTCCAAGCTTCCACGCAGCAGAGGATGGCAGTCCCGAGCGATTGGCTACTGAACCGCTTTGCTTTGACTTGCCCTCGCTCTCGTCCCACTCATCCAGGAAGAGAACTTCCCTGGGCACCTTAAACATTGTTGTAGTACAGAGCCCGAAAGCAACACCAATCCAATTATTGAGGCTTCTATGTTGCAGGGTTGTTCAAGCAGCCCTTGTTGCCAAAGCCGCTCGCCGCTTGCGACAAGGTCGGCGGCAACGAAGTGGTAGCCGGAAGGCGCAGTTCTCTGAGCAGGGTAAGAGTTTGAAGCATTTTAATGAATGTTTTTACATCATTACGTAGTCAAACAATACCTTCGCGCGCTCCTGGTGCTTCGGTGCTTAAAACCTGTAAAGTTTTGCCTTGTGCGATATCTGTCGCCAGCGAACTTCCGCTACCTTTACGTACCCAAGTTTCCCACAGATATCCCCAAAAAACCCTGTAAACCCTAACTAAACCCTAGCCCAGGTTTGCCACAATTATCACACTCTTACACTCAACGGACCACTCCTCAGCCCTCCACCCAAAAGCGAGGCAGAATCCAAGAGACCACAAGCGCCTGACTAGCGTTCTTGGAAGCACAGGGATAACTATACTAAAGAACCCCCCCCCAAAAAAAAAATTCTCCTCTAATTATCAAGGCCCCTACATGACCCCGCATGATAAGCCGACAAGGGCTATGCTCCTGCAACTCCTGACATGGAAGATCTGCCCAAAGCTTCTGAGATTGAAGCCTCTAAAGGCCGCTATACTTGGAGGATCACATAGGATTTAGTAAATAAGGTTATAAGTACCTTAATTGGGGTTATAAGTAGTAAGTAGTCATGAGTATAGTTAACCCTAGTTACTAAGTCCCATGATCCTCTAAGTAAGGGTTCTACAACGGTTCTACAAGTTTGCATATGAGGGTTCGAGAAGGGCTTATAAGGGTTCTGTAAGGGTTCTATGAGGGTTTAGGGTTGAAGGTGTAGCCTAGAAGCCTGGTTCGTCATTAGAAATAGTATTCGAATAGGGATTCTTAAATGAAGTCTATAATCGAAAACATCCCAAAGCCCTGTCGTAACGATAGAACTTGATTAAGCCCGAGAGCCCTGAACCCTCTTCAAGCCCTAAGCCCTAAACCCTCTAGGCCTCTACAGGCCAAAGTAAATACTATTGGGGTACATGACCGTTACGGTAGGCCTACTCAGAGGATCATGGGACTTAGTAACTCGGGTTGTTAGTGGGTTATAGTTCGGATAACCCCACTTAGGGCACTTATAGCCCCAATTATAACCTACTTGCTAAGTCCCATGATCCTCTAAGTAGACCCTAAACCCCAAACGCTTAAAGGGAGCCCTATTATAGAACCCTATACTACCCTTAACAGGAACCCTAAACCTTACTACCATGTAAAGCCTGATCCCTACAGCTCCAGAGCCTGAACCCCCCCCCCCGCCCTGAGCCCAAACTTGTAACGTACCAAATGAGTTTTAGGGGTTTAGGGTTTTTTTAGGAGTTTATGTGAGTTTTGGGAATGAGTTTGGGGGTTCGGGTTTAGGGGGTTTAAGGTTTTTGGGCGTTTATGGTTTTCAGGGCTTCAGTGCTTTGGGGTTTAGGGTTTATGTAGCCCTAAGCCCCGAATTCCAACGCCCTAGCACCCTTGCAGGCCCGTAAAGTCGTTCCCTGACGAGGGCCCCTAATGCTGTGAGCAAAGCGGGTCGGATTGCCAAAGACTCCAACGAAAACATGTCCCTTGGTTTGGAGAGTGATGCTTTAATTATGGTTCTTTTCACATGTGTATATAATATATATATATATGTGTGTGTGTATAAAGTGTATGGATGTAATACATGTTGAGGTACATATATGTGTATAAATATTTACACATATAGTATGTGTGTAGAGTTAAGAGCCCGAAGTCAGGGCGGCGACAGCGGCGACGAGGCGCCGCGCCGGCGCCTGTCAGAGACTTAATAAGGGGCCTATACAGGGATCTATGAGGGCTCTATACGAGTTCTATAAGGGTCCTATCTTATAAGGGTTTCAGGTTGAGGGTTGATATACTTACATAGTCAACGGGGGGGGGAACTTTAAACTTTTTGGCCTTATATATTAGCTCTATCTTAGAAAGTTTGAAATTTTGGGGGCCCGGTTCTTGAAGAAGAGAGTATAGATCTATGTACCAGATCCCTAACGGTCTTAATAGTGGGCCTTTAAACAGAATAGCTGGGGGGTCTAAGTAAGGGCTGAGGGTTTCTTATTGTACCTATAGTCTCCATTGTAGTTCCTTTTTTTGGTTAACCAAAATCTCTAGTATAGGATCCTAACCATAAAACTGGTCAACCAAAAATGGAACTACAATGGAGACTATAGGTAAGGTTGACCTGGAACCTGGAAAAAAGGCCAATACTGGCGCTTATGGCCCTATGGTTACATCCCAAATCCCTATTCCAGCTACTGAGGTCCTTTTTTCAATCTGTTAGAATGCACGCATTAGTTAATTTTTCAATGGTTTTAATTTCAGATCTAGTGGTGGGTAGGTTGGCCGTAAGAATACATACCATGACAATACGCGCAATGGAGACTATGATGAAGTATTCTTTTTGTTTGGCGTCAGCGAACAGAACATTCGTCTAAGGGTTACAGGTATCAGTCCGTATCTTGCGGCGTACTTGCTCTCGGTGGGGCACCAACATCGACAAGCTCGGCACGTAATTGCTCCTTTAGGCTGCGGCCGTTCTTGGCCGCAACGTTATATGTTCGTAAGTAAGAGGTAACTTGTGAGTCGAGGGCCACGAAGTACAGCACAGAAACTATTGAAGCCTGTAGATCCCTGAACCAGCTTGCCGAACTTGTTCCGTTCGTGTTTGACAAGGAACTTTGCTGCCCCCTGTAGTTCTACCTGAATCCTAAATCCTAAACCCTGAACTGTAATGACCTTAATCGTGGTTTTGAATACCTGGAAAGACCAAGCTCCAACTGAAGCTGACAGCCCCACAACTAACCCCACCATACTGCAAATTCCAAAGACCTGAACAACAAAAGCCCCGAACCCCAAACCGGAAAGCCTACTGAATCCTAACAGTCCAAATCGCTGAGGTCACAAACCCTGAACCCTAAACGTCTAAGTTCTAAATCCTAAACCCTGAACCGCAACAGCATCCAGAACTACGCCACGCTGCACAGCTCAGATCCCTTTGTAAACCCCAAACTCCGAATCCTCGTCGTCCGAGGCCCCGTGCGTCCAACTTCTCTTAGGCACGCTTATGACCTCAGATGCTGTGGCAGTTCGGAAAAAGCATGCAGAGTTTGCGCAAGAGCTTGGATTTGGGGTTCCGGCTGGTATCTACGGCTTAAGGGACTACTGTAGCAGCATAAATCCTCAGCAAGATCTTCCTTACTATGACATATCTCAAAAGCCGCCAATTCTCTTCGATTTCGGGTTTGGCCTTCCCGGCCTGGGTTCTGAATTTTTAGGGCTTGAGGCTTCAGAGCTTCAGAAGCAATCAGACATCCCCAATCCTCAAACACTAAACCCTCGAGTGCAGGGCTTGGAAGTTTCCTGGCATTTACAGCCTTAAGCTGTCTCAAATTACATCTCTAAATCCTCACAGCAACCCTTCAAGCCTAGAACCCCTAGACTTTGGGCTGACTTCCACGGAGAGGTTGGGGTTTAGGGTTCAGGGTTTAGGGGTTTAAAAAGTTTAGGGTTTAGAGGCTTTTGCCACGGCGGTTGAACACCACAATCGCGCATGCTGCCGAGCCATTGAGCATCAGGACGTACAGTAGAAGCCAGAAAGTTGGAACATCATTAGTCTCATGCCCTTAAAGTAAAGTATAGGGAATCCCAGCATGAATCGTCCTAGATCTATCCAACTTTCTAGGGTTCACTATAGATGGTCTGCAAGCAGTACCTGAAACATCATGGTCACTCACAGCAGCAAGGCTACATGAGTGACATGAGCATATCTACTGACTGAGCATCAGCTGCGATGACTTGACATCCCCAAAATCATGGTATGTATTGCCCTGCGATAATGCGTTCATGGTGGGAGTGTAGAGCTCCAGAACGTGGCTTCTTATTTACTAGGGGCCTTAAGCGCCCCATCTTGCCCCAAAGCAAAATGGACAAAGGGGTTGCTGGAACCTGCAGCATAGAACACCGAAGCCCCAAACACGAGAGAAGCACCAAGCTCACCCAACAAGGACAAGACCGATTTTGCAATCCTAAGCCCAGCCCGCCCCAGCCCCGTGCAAACAAAAAACACAAACAGACAAACACAACTGAATCCCCCACCCCCTCCCGCCTCAAATGTTAGTCTAAGCTTCAAACCTTAGTATTAGCTAAGAACCCTAAACCCGGCGCCTAAGCCCTGAACCCCCCTGAGCCCTAAGCAAACAAGAACTCCCCGTAGATTTGTCGGCCTCTGCCCTATGGGGCTTGTGGTCAGGCGTGGGTAAAGGAGGGTTCGGCGGTTGACGGCTTTTTTAAGGGTTTAGGGCTTAGGTTCCATTTTGGGGTTTAGGCTATTAGGGTCCCTTTTTTGGTTTAGGGTCCATTTTGGGATTCAGGGTTCAGGGGTCCCTTTTGAGTTCAGGGTTTAGGGCTCGTTTAAGGGCTCCTACCTCGCAGGGCTCCATTAAAGGCAACCCTTGAAGGAAGTCTTTGAAGGAACCTTTAAGGGTGGACGATTCTCGAAGCCTTAGTAGCCCAGTGGACGCAGTTCACACTTTTTGGGATAATATTACCCACTATAAAACTAAAAGTGTACACTTTTTGGGATAATATTACCCACTATAAAACTAAAAGTGTACACTTTTGGTGATAATATTACCCACTATAAAACTAGAAGTGTACACTTTTGGGGATAATATTACCCACTATACAACTAGAAGTGTACACTTTTTGGTATAATATTACCCACTATAAAACTAAAAGTCTACACTTTTGGTGATAATATTACCCACTATAAAACTAGAAGTGTACACTTGTTGGGGTAATATTACCCACTATAAAACTAGAAGTGTACACTTTTGGTGATAATATTACCCACTATAAAACTAAAAGTGTACACTTTTGGTGATAATATTACCCACTATAAAACTAGAAGTGTACACTTTTTGGGGTAATATTACCCACTATAAAACTAAAAGTGTACACTTTTGCTGATAATATTACCCACTATAAAACTAAAAGTGTACACTTTTGGTGATAATATTACCCACTATAAAACTAGAAGTGTACACTTTTTGGGATAATATTACCCACTATAAAACTAGAAGTGTACACTTTTGGTGATAATATTACCCACTATAAAACTAAAAGTGTACACTTTTGGTGATAATATTAACCACTATAAAACTAGAAGTGTACACTTTTTGGGATAATATTAACCACTATAAAACTAAAAGTGTACACCTTTTGGGATAATATTACCCACTACAACACTAGAAGTGTACACTTTTTGGTATAATATTACCCACTATACAACTAGAAGTGTACACTTTTGGTGATAATATTACCCACTATAAAACTAAAAGTGTACACTTTTGGTGATAATATTACCCACTATAAAACTAGAAGTGTGCACTTTTTGGGATAATATTACCCACTATAAAACTAGAAGTGTACACTTTGGGTGATAATATTACCCACTATAAAACTAAAAGTGTACACTTTTGGTGATAATATGACCCACTATAACACTAGAAGTGTACACTTTTTGGGGTAATATTACCCACTATAAAACTAGAAGTGTACACTTTTTGTGATAATGTTACCCACTATAAAACTAAACGTGTACACTTTTGGGGATAATATTAACCACTATAAAACTACAAGTGTACACCTTTTGAGATAATATTACCCACTATAACACTAGAAGTGTACACTTTTTGGGATAATATTACCCACTATAAAACTGGAAGTGTACACTTTTGGGGATAATGTTACCCACTATAAAACTAAAAGTGTACACTTTTTGGGACAATATTAACCACTATAAAACTAAAAGTGTACACCTTTTGGGATAATATTACCCACTACAACACTAGAAGTGTACACTTTTTGGTATAATATTACCCACTATAAAACTAAAAGTGTACACCGTTTGGGATAATATTACCCACTATAAAACTAGAAGTGTACACTTTGGGGGATAATATTACACACTATAAAACTAGAAGTGTACACTTTTTGGGATAATATTACCCACTATAAAACTAAAAGTGTACACTTTTGGTGATAATATTACCCACTATAAGACTAAAAGTGTACACTTTTGGGGAGCTTATGAACTCAGCAACTAAGAAGCCTTTCCAGGCGGTTGCTATGACGGTGTAGGACTTTAGGGTGTCTGGGTTTAGAGGCTTCAGCTCCTGTCAGGGCTGCTTTAAGGGCTCCTTCAATTCTAAGGACCGACACAGAGACCGGAATAAGGAAAGCCCTGGTTAACCGCAAATCGCTTCGTGCTAAGATGGTTAGGACCAGACTCTAAGGGTTTAGGGTTTAGGGAATGAAGACAAGAAGAGGTAGCAAACCCCCAAGCCCGAAAGCCTAGCCCTGAACCTGAAAAATGCCGTAAGTTGGCCGTCTCTCCTGGCCTACTGGCCTTCTTAGGAGTCGCAGTCTGCCGCCTCTTGGGAAAAAAGGAGCTCAAAAATTCAAAAAAGCTTGAAACCCCGAGCTCCACCCCCTACCAGCACCCCCCCAGTGCCCCTAAATAGAGCCCTTATGGCTCTTATTAGGGGGGGGGGGTATTTAGGGTATATTACAGGGGAGTTGGGGGGTCTAGGTAATTCACAAACCCTTGTAGAACCACATGAAAACCCTAACAGCCCGCTAGAAAAACTTTGGCTTTCTTTGAGGGACCCAAAAAGCACATAAGCATAAGCATTTTATGGGGAATAAGGGGGTTTAGATGGGATATCCCTATCCTTAGTTTTGCTTATGTGTTTTTTTGGGGGGCCCTATTCTTGTCAAAGAAAGCCGCATAGAACCCGGTGAAATCCCTTCGAAACTCTAGAACTACACCCGTCCAAGCCCTTATAGCGCCATATACTACAACTCCCGAAGCTCGTGCCCCGAAGATCCTGTTCATCGTATACAGGAAACCCTATAAAGTTGGAAACCGGCTAAAGGTCAAATAGTGCTGGGATTCCCTATGCATTGCTCTTAAGGATTGAGGCTATTGGGTTTCCAACTTTTGGGCTTCTACTGTACCATAATATGAGCACTGAACATTGAGGCCAGCTACGTGAACCGCACTACCCCACATCGAACTCTTCTGAATCCTAAACCCAGCTTTTGGGGCCTCCGTGAGTGGGAAGGTCACTCAAGCTATGTGGGAGGCCTTGTCGCTGCATGCAGTTTAGGGTTTCGGGGTTCATTGTTGAGGGTTGTGTGGTTCAGGCTTTGGCGTTTCGGGGGTTCAGGGTTTAGAGCTTCAGGTTTAGAGAGTTTAGAGTTTTTGGGCTTAAGTTTCGGGTTGTGGGGTTCAGGAATTGGGGTTTCAGAGAGGGGGTTTCACGAGTTACAGGCTCAGGTCTTTAAGGCTTTAGGGTTTCGGGTCGGGTGTTAGGGGTTTCAGGTTTAGGCAAACTCCCCATCACGGGAAAGCTTCCCTCGTGATGCCATTTGAAGTAGGGTTTGAATTGCCGGATTTGGTAGTGATAGGGCTTCCGAGCAAATACTATTGGTGAATGGATTCTTGGTTGGACTTACTAGTGACTAGTAGGAAATTAGCAGACATGTCTGTTGAAGCTGTGTTCATTTTAGGCTTCGGTTCACTATGTTACGCTTCTTTGATGCAAGACCTACCTGTGGCCCCAAACCCTACAAAATAGTAGGTTCTGACCCCTTAATTAGAGGGTAGAACCCTTAAAGGAGTAGGTTTTTGGAGCCCCAGGTAGCAAGGCTTGTTGCACCAAGCAGCAATACTGTTGATGGACAAAATCCTGCATGACCCTAAGGACCCTAAACTATGGGAATTATGGTATATTCCTTATTATGGGTAGTGCAGGATTTTGTCCATCAGCCGTATCTTGAGTTTTAAGCTCCTCAACCTGAGCCCGCAACCGCAAATAAGGCTCACCCCCTGAAGCTGGCGAAATTTTTCAGCACCTAAACCCCAAACCCCCATTTAGGGTTTTCGGGTTTAGGGTTTAGGGTTAACCCTCACCCTCAAACCCTAAAACGCCCCCAACCTTAAACCCCAAGCCCTGCAAGCCCTACCTCTCCGCCAGGGAATGCATACGCAGCTCCCTGGGACGGGTGCCCGGGAGGACTAGGGCCCTTGCTAATGGACCGTTAAGGGTCTCTTTCGGCGTTCCTTTCAGGGTTCCTTTACGGGTTCTAGGGTTCAGAGGAAAGACCTCCCAAAAAGGAACAAGTAGAGCTTGGGAGTTGGAGCTTGCGGGCTTTAGGTGTGATTTTTAGGCTTTAGGACCAAGATCCTCCATCTACCCTCTATTAGATCCTAAATGCCCCTATATAGCCCTTTTTGAGGGTAGGGATGGTTAACCCTTAGGCTCTAAGGACTCATATTTTAAGGCTTTTGGGCCCAAAGACCATACTAAACCCTAAACCCTAAACTTATAAACGATATAAGGCTTTTGGGCTGTTTTGAGCCTTAGGGTATGTCCTAGACCCTAAACCCTAAACCCATAAACCCCTAAACCTTAGGGTAAGGGTTTCCTGAAAAAGCTGGGTTTGGGGCGTCGGGAGGCTCCCGGGTTCCCCCAGAGTCCATCTATGGGAGTTTCCCAAATGAGGGGCTCCTTTAAAGGGATCTATAAGGGTTCCTTGAAGGGTTCCTATAAGGGATCTATAGGGTTTAGGGTTTAGGGTTTGGGAGTTTCCGACAATTTGGGATACCTTATTTGGGGGTCCTTATAATAAGGATCGTACTATTTACGGTACTATATTAGGGTCCCCTATTCGGAAACTCCCATCTGCAATAGTTACTATACGACCATTAAGCAAGTTAAGTAGGTCCCCAACGCCATAGTAAGGATGGTCGCTTGGGACTTAATTACATAATGGTAAGATAGATGGACCCTCGGGGGTTCTTTGGGGTTCAGGAGTTTAGGATTTAGGGATGCAGGGTTTGGGGTATGTGTCGAAAGCCGGGGCATTTGGGGCTTATTAGAGGGTACTTGGGGGGTCTAGGTAGATGTGGGTGCTTTCCTGGGCTCAAATACTCATGAGGCTGATTCCTTGTAGTTAAGGGCTCATAACCTACTGCTGTAGGAACCTGATTAAGAAACTGTGGGCCTTTACCCCCAAAATAGTAGGAGTCGAATACGGAACCCTAATAAAGGCCCAAGGTTTCTTAATCAGGTTCCTACATTATTCTGTAGGGGTTGAGGTCTGCAGGCATGTGGATCGGGTGTCAAGGTTTTCTTTTAGGTCTGAGAGCATCGGCTGAGATTTTGCGATTTCACCTTAAAGTCAGCAGAACCAAGCGAAGCTCCAGACCGGAAAGACCCGACTCCGGGCAACTGGCGCAAGAGAGAGGCGCCAAAGTCTTCGTCCACGGAGGCGCCGAAAAGATGGACAAGCTAAGGGCGTCAAGGTCAAGTTCCACGTGAGTGGCAGGATCCATTTTATAGAGGTGAGAGCCTGCAAGATGGAAGATCTCCGCACTGTGGGGCTTCTTGACTATGAGATTTTCGCCCCATCTTTGACAACTGCATCGTCGACGGTTCGGCGTCCTTTCCGCCCAAATCAGATGCCTCCATGGTCCATGGCCGGGACGAGATAAGCAGGGTCCTTGAAGATCATGATCTCTTGGAGACCCCGATTGTTCCTGCACCCGGTTGGAAAGGATGCGAAGATACCCAAAGGGTCCAAGTATCACTATGGTATATACTTAGACCCCCAAAATACCCTATAAGTATATACCATAATGATACTTGGACCCTTTGGGATACAGATGGAGCGCAAACTCCTGAAGGTCCTGAAGCAATGCGCGAGTTCTTCACAGCGCGTCGTGCACGACCGCTTCCCCAAGTCTACATTCGGCTGATGGACAAAATCCTGCATGACCCTCAGGACCCTAAATTATGGGAAGTATGGTATATTCCTTATAATGGGCAATGCAGGATTTTGTCCATCAACCGTTGCGTTTCTCTTTGCAGTGATATTATCGCTTGCGCGCGCCTTTGTGCCCGGCCGCTGTCGATCGTCTTGGAGAAACCGGTAGTGTACCCCAAATCACGAAACCTTTTAAGCAAGGCGAAAAGGTTCTCAGCTGCCATAGTCTTAGTAGTAGAGTAGGTAATACAGCAGGTAACCTTTAATCTTTTGGGGTATGATAGCCCCGATATATGCAGTCCCACAGGTTAACCTTTAGTTCCGCTTGGACCGCTTGGATAATGGACAAGTAAGTAGTAGTGCAAAGCAACGCTGTATCAACCGTAAGCACTAGTCACTCGTAAGGCTCAAGCGACTTGCGGAATAAGAGCAAGTGGACACTGCTGAGGGCTTCGGGGTAGCCTTATATATAGAACCCCTACAAGCCCCTGTAAAGGAACCCCCTCTACCCTTGAACCCTAAACCCTAACCTTTTGCAGCGGACCCCCGGTCAGTATTTGTTGCCGAGAGGAGGCTCCAGGGGTTCTGTCCATAAACCCTACATTCTAAACCGTAGAACCTTGAACCCCTAAGCCCTATAAACCCTAAACGCTACACTTTCTAAACCCTAAAGCTGCTTTACACCCCACACTGTCAACCCTAAACCCCCTAAACCCTAAATCCCTAAAGCCTAACGCCTAAACCGGTAAACCCTAAACCGGCCTGGGAGCCCAGCAGAGGACGAGTACCAACTGCTTCGATCGATTGGCAGCGGATCCTTCGGTCAGGTGGGTGACCTTTTCTCCCCTGGCTTGGAATTTAGGGTTCAGGGGTTTGGTGGTTTAGGGGTTTAGGGACTTAGTGGTTTAGGGGTTTAGTGGTTTAATTAGGGGTTTAGGGGTATTGGGGTTTAGGGTTTGGGGTTTAGGGGTTTGGGGGTCTACGGTTTAGGGTCTTAGGGTTCGGGGTTTAGGGTTTAGAGGTATCCCTGGTGCTCTGGTGCTTAGTATCCAGACCGTTTGAGTGCTCGGCTTTCGAAATTGGAAGGGAAGGAAGGAAGGCAGGAAGGAAAGAAGGGCCGTGATGAGCAAAGGCGATCTGCAATGAAACCAGCGAAGTTTTGTGTGGCTCTGGTGTTGTTTCATATGACTATGCAAAACGGGCCGCCCATCACACGAATCCATATCTTTGCCGATTGCTAAGGCCCCGGTATGTTGATGTTGCGTGCTTCTTGCCATCAGTCCGTCACAATTCCTTAGTAGCTGAGTAGGTAACCTTTAACCTTTTGGGGTTTATATAATCCTACCATAATTGAAAGGTTAACCTTTTTTGGGCTAGGGTACTCAGCCCCTAAGATTCAGTGATTTGTCAGAAGCTTTGTGGTCTTACGGCTTCCCGTGTTAATGCTGGCCTCTTGGGTTTAAAGTCTGGGCTGTACACTTCTTTTGATCAGCATTACATAGCTTAGAATTTCAAAGTTCAACAGAAATCGGGCAGGGCGTCACATATCTGGCTCCACTTTCAATGACACCCCTTAAACCCGTAAACTTGTACCCTTTTGGGCCGTATCGGAACCCTTAAACTCAAGGCCCCTGAAAACCGAAAGCAATTCTGAATAATCCTGTATCGCAACCCTGGGGTCCTGTGAGCATAGACTGAAGCGCAGAAGGTTTTTCTGGTTCTCCACAAAGAGGCCGGGGGGAAGTGGGCCTGCCGGGGCAGGCAGTGTGTTTAGGGTTTTGGGTGCAGGGTAGGGCTTTAGTTGCTGGGACAGGTCTGTGTATTGAGATTATACCCCGGTTGTGTTTCAAACTGAGGAACTCAGAGGCCGTGGGGAATTGAAGGTCCCCCTGCAAAGTGGAATAAAGGCTGCCCTAGACTCCACAAGTGCCTGCCTGTGAAACTCCAAACACTGCCACCTACCATCCGAGCTGGAGAAGCAAACCTGCACATGCGTGGTTGTCAAAATTAGGGTCCCTTTTTGGGTCCTTGTTATAATACGGCACCTATTATTTAGGGTACCCCAAAGGGGACCATCATTTTGACAACTACTCACATCTTATAATAAAGTCTTGTTCTTTAGTGTCCTTATTCCTGAGTTTTCTGGAAAATGGACAGGTAAAGCACTAATCCCATTAACCCTGGATTTTACACCGCCATGGATCTCGTTCTGAGGAGCACCGTGAGTTCGTGATGAAGAGCATTGACTTACACTCGGCCGGAACCTCGGTTCTCGTGGCACCTGAGGTTTGGGGCTTTAGGCGAAGGGGTTTGGGTCCTAAAACCCTGAACTTCTGAATGCTAAACCCTCAACATGGCTAAGCCCTTATACCCTTAACCCTAGAATTAGCCCCAACCCTAGACGTACTCTCCCCCCCCNCCCCCCCCCGCAAACCAACAAACACTTTTGGCCTTTGGCCCAAAGCAGGCCTGTTCAAGTTTCAGCTGAGCCGTGAAGCACCAAAATCCCCAACGCCTCTGAACTCTGAACTTTCAACCCCTAAATCCTGAAGCCCTAAACTACACCTTGAATCGTACTGAGGCGGCGCAAGCTTTGAGAACGCTGACTTTGAGGTTTTGACAACAGCATGTTGCCACCTATGCTCCGTGTGACGGGGCACGTTGCTTTGCATGATATACGACATGTTGGTCGGTGTCGAGTTTTCGTCAGGGGCACCAAGCAGCATTGCTGGATTCCTAGACTTCCTCGCTGAGGTGTACAAAGCTCTTGGTCATCTGCTTCAACTTGCTCCTGGTTCTGAGCAGCTGCAGCCTGGTTGGCTGCTGGCCCGGGTCCATTCACGTCACGAACTTGACGCGGCGAAGACGGATGTACACAATCACGCAGCAACCAAGACAGGCACGTACGCCCAGTACGACCTTCCTGAGCTCTGACTGAGGAGCGCATACTCGCAGTCCATTGGGCTCGAAGTCACTTCGCTGCCCAATGCTCAAGTTGCTGGCAGCCAATCTACATGGTGGGTGTCCCAAAACTCACAAAACCCTACCGCTCGAACAGGGAATAAGCTGAATTAATATCAACCCCTGATATTTCCAAATACACCCTAAACTAAGCCCTAAACCCTGAACCCTAAACTAAACCCTAAACCCTGAACCCTAAGCTAAGCCCTAAACCCTAAACCCTAAACTAAACCCTAAATCGAACAGTGAACCCTTTGATTGCAGCCATCGAGCCTGGACCCTACAGTGAACCGCCGAAAGTTTAGTGTTCAGGGCCTTGGGTTTCCTTAGAAGATACCGTAATGGGGGAAATGGATCCCTATGATAGTCCCTTCAGGGTCCATGTACTCAAATAGTATATACTTTAGCCCCAAAGTACCTATACAGGGACAACTTTAAGGCTAAAGTATAAACTATTTGGGCACATGGACCCTTAGGCATAGTCCCTTAAGGGTCCCTTATAGTAGTCCCTATAACCCATTCCCCCATTCCCTACTAAGAACCCGACAGTAATGCTCCCGACTTGAATTTGTGCTCCCAGAGACTCAAATATCCCTTAGTTAAGGAATATTCCTTAAATCATATAAGGGGTCCTACTATAATTTAAGGGTATATTCCTGAATTGAGGCCTTTTGGAGTCTTAGGGCTGCTATTTCTGGCGCACAAAGCATGCCTCTATCCAGCTCCTTTTTCGGGCTTATGGAATTACGGTTCTTTCTTTGGATTTAGGGTTTAGGGTTTAGGGTTATGGAAGGACGCGTTCCTTGTGGTTCAAAGGCATTGAAGTGCAAACACCTTTCACCTGCTTCATTTTGCGAGGTGGCCGCTCGCGCGTTTGTCATACATTCTCCAAAAGGTACATCGGGCTTTGCGCTGCGGGTATAGATAGTTTAGGGTTTAAGATTTACGAGTTTGGGGGGTTTCCCGGCTTAGGTTTCATGGAGCCCTAAACCCTAAACCCTAAGCCCTAAACCCGAAGCCCTAAACCCTAAGCCCTAAGCCCTAAACCCTAAACCCCTAAACCCCTAAACCCCTAAACCCTAAGCCCAAAGCTCTTCTCACGCTGTCCCGGAAATGAGGCTTCGGATGAAGGCCGGCAGCAGATGGAGTTGGAGGCCTACGGGCATAGGGTATAGGGTTTAGGGTTTTGGGTTTTGGGTTTAGAGTTTAGGGTTTAGGGTTTAGGGTTTTGGGTTTAGGGTTTAGGGTTGGGTTTAGGGTTTAGGGTTTAGGGTTGAGGCAGCTTAGGGGTTCTAAGGGTCGATGGCTTAGCTTCGGTTGCAAACTTATCTCTTCTCACCCTAACGCTTCAAATTGGGGTTCATAGTTTGATTGGGGCTTCTGGTTTGAGGGCTTTCTATGTGGGAGTGTTCCGTTCTTGCTTTGGGTTTGGGCTTGCCAGGACCTATACCGGGCTATTACTACTTCGGTTGCAGGCTTTCTTAACACTCCAATGGTTGCTAGATTGTTGAAATCAATGACAGCGTCATTTCTATACTTGGAGCATTAGAGTCTGAGCCGGGGCAGTCTGAACCCTAAGCCCTTCAAAGATATGGTTTTAGGTCTGCAGCTGTTTGTGCCTGGGCACGAGGGTTGCAGTCTTACTTTGTTTCGAAAGATCATGGACTTAGCAAGTAGGTGATTAGTGGGGATATTTGTATAGTGGCCCAATCAGGGTATTTCAAAACTTAGACTCAGACCTAGCCTACCACCCCTCGAAAACTCGCTCGCATCTACGTTACATTGTTTTGACAGGGATCCTATAGATGTCATGAAGGTCACCCGTCCCCGTCTAGCCTTTTGTGTGGTTAGGGCTGTTCCCGTCGCATCTTCTGTCCAGAGGTTCCAAAGCCCCATCATGTAAGCCGTGTGTCTTACATTGTACAGAGCCCCAAAGGGTCCAATGTACCTATATAGTAGAACGTAAGATTTCTATGTTAAATTACTATGATGATTTGGGGATTTCCCCATAACAGTACCTAGGACCCTTTGGGAGCATCTTTAGTGCCTTCGTTGAATCCTTGAGGTTTTCCGGAAGATTGCTTTGGTTTAGGGTTTAGGGGTTTGGGGTTTGGGGTTTTGGGTTTAGGGTTTAGGGTTGGGTTTAGGGTTTAGGGTGTGTTGAAGTCTTCGCGTGCGCCAGGTGCAATTGCCGGAGTCCCAGTGACATTGCTTGCGGGGATCGGGGATTGTTCGGACGGCTTTAAAATCTAAAACAATTGGGGATCTAGAACAAGGCGCCAGCAAAGGGCATCCTAAGATAGGGCCTTGTTCAAGGGGGTTGTGTTGTTTATATCTCGAGCACAAGACTCACGAAACGAAATATGAAGCTCTTGAAAGAGTGTCATAAAACCCCTGCGACTCCTACGACCTTACGCCAATCCTAGTCCTACTTCCGCGTTTTTTGTGTTTTTCGGAAACCTTTAGGGTGTCTGACGCAAAGTCTCTGCTCCTTGGACGAGGGATTCGGTTTCGGAGGTGTCCGGGTCTATGTCTTTAGGCTTTAGACAACCGGGGCTCGTCCCGAGATCCGACAACATGTAGTAAAGCTGATGCCACACAGCCTCACGGTACTGCTTGCGCTTTCGGTACGCAGGGGGGGGGGGCAGTTGGCGGCGAGGGGTCAAGCTAAAAACAGTGCAGCATTGAACGAGGATTTTGTTTTGAGAGAGTTCCTGTCCGAGTTCCTGTCGGAGCACGCCTCCTTCTCCCGTCTCTCGTTATGTCGCTGTGTCGTTGTTTCGCTTCCGCTCTATCCTCTCTCTCTCTCTCTCTCTTTCTCACTCTCACTCACTCTCTCTCTCTCTCTCTTTCTGTCTGTCTGCCTGCCTGCCTGCCGGCCTGTCTGCCTGGCGGGGTGGCTGGCTCGCGGGCTGGCTGGCTGGCTGGATGGCCGTCTGTCTGTCCCCCCCCCCCCCCTCTGTCTGTCTCTCTCTCTCTCTCAGTCTCGCACTTCGCTCTCCCTTTCTCTCCCTTCCCTTTACATGGGGGCATTCTGTGTTGTANCCCCCCCCCCCCCTCTGTCTGTCTCTCTCTCTCTCTCTGTCTCGCACTTCGCTCTCCCTTTCTCTCCCTTCCCTTTGCATGGGGGCATTCTGTGTTGTAGTGGTTTGTACTAAACTTCGTAGCATTGCAACAAAAAGCTGAGCACCTAACTAAACTCGCAGTACAAGAGGGCATAGAGCAGAACTAGACTCGGATCAAAGAGCATCACTATAGGCGTCCGACATTGTGTGAGAGCCCTCAGCCCTCATCACCGCAATCATCATCATCAACAACATCATCACCATCATCATTATATTATGGTCGGGTACATAAGCATCGTCATATGCACCGCATGTGCATATGCATATTTCTATATGTATAACATACGCACATACACATGCGTCCACATACACATCGTATAGTGAGTATGTGCATGTGCCAGGTTACATGCACCATACTTCTTACCTGCCGAGTATACATGCTTAATATGCAGTCGTATATCTGCTATAGAGGTCAGGATACGATTTGTTGGGTCTATGCTATAGGTAGATAGTGGCGTGTAGGGGAGACTAATTAATGAAGCCTCCAAACCCCAAACCTTAGTCCCGAAGTCATCAACATAAAAAATAAACCCAAAGCTCTTCTGCTCAGGCCCTAGATTATCTGGACAAATAGGTGTGATGCTAGGAAAAGTATAGGGGATACGAGTCACACTTCGTAGTCATAACGAGGTTCAGAAACGGAGTCCAGGACTTCAGGCCTATGGTGTATGTTGTCGGCATTCCAATCCCTACACCCCCGATGCTACAAGATGACTTGAGCCACGAGAACAACCCCAAACCCTAAAGGTTTAGGCTTTAGAGTTTGGGGGGACTTAGCATGAACTAACCATCTGCCATCTGCTAAGGCTCCGGACGATGCAACACCCGAACATTGTGGCTGCTTGACCTGACCTGTCTTTGTGCATTCTTTTCCTCTCTGCTGGGCCGTCGTCCACAGAAGATTTGCATGCGGGTTTTGAAGGTTTTGCAGGGTTTCCGATGATTTAGGTTTGACCTGCAGTCTCCATTGCAGTTCCTTCTTTTGGTTCAGGCAAGTATCTATTTAGGATCTTTGTCAAGGTACCCACAAAGAGGAACTACAAGGGAGGAGACTGGTTACCCCAAACCCTCAACCCTTAAACCCTAAACCCTAAGCTCTTAAACCCTTAAGCCCTAAAGCCTTAAACCCTAGCTACCCTAAAGCCTATAAACCCTGAAGCCAAAGTTTACACTATTCGGGCACATGAATCCTTTCGGTACTGAGGCATATCGAGATTCCTTCATCGACCGCACCGGGCACTTATGCATCCTCATGGAGTACTGTGAGCCGGATGCCCCGTTTTGGTTTAGGGTTTGGAGTTGTAGGGTTTAGGGCTTGAGGGCTTTAGGGCTGTAGGGTTTAGGGTTTTACGGTTTAGGATTTAGGGCTTAGTGTTTAGGGGTTTAGTATTAGTAATTAGTTTAGGGTGTAGTATTAGGGTTCAGGGGCTTAGGGGGCTTGCTTTAAAGGGGTCTGTCGGGGTTGCTATAAGGCTCCTGTGTGGCGTCGGGTTCCTCTTTTCTTTAGTGCTCTTAGGAATGATTTTGTAAAGTGTAGTGGAATGGAACTCCACGGGGTTGTTGAACGCACTTCTGCATTGTCTGGTTACAGGACACGTTTTGGGGGTTTCGAAACAGAAAGTAGGGGTACCTGAACAGGGGCTGCTCATGGTCGGCGCCCCAAAACTCTCAGACATGCTGCGTTTATGTGTGGTGTAGATTGTTTAGGACGAAGAAGCAGGCCGGCAGGCTGTCACGATTATTAAAAGAATTACACGTCTCTGTCTCTCTGTCTCTCCGTCTCCACCATTATCTCTCCATCTCTCTGTCTCTCTCTCTCGCTCTCGCTCTCCCTCTCTCTCTCTGTATCTCTCCTCTCTCTCTCTCTCTTTCTGCCTGCTATTTGGGGGTCTACAATATGGGTTTAGGCCGGTTTGGAGTTTTGGGTTTGGTATAGAGTTTGGGGGTTGCGGGGTCCCCATGTTCTGAACTTCCTGCTTGTTCAGCATTGGATGGGCTGGGCGAGCGTAAGTTGGAGCTCTACCTGGGCCCTACGGAAGTCCCGAGCGGGTCTTCAGCTGCGAGGGAGGTGCCAAAGGCACCACAGCCACTGAGTGGCACGGGGACCGAGGGCATAACCGATGCCGAGATGGCGGAGCTTCGCATCATCATGGAGGAGGTTTGGTCTCCACCTTTCGAGGCGCCATCGGCGGTGTGGAGCTGCCACGGCCCACTGCAGCACAATCAAACGGGATATTTCGACTTCTGCCTCCTGTGCGGGAAGTGGCTTTCTCAGGGGCACCTGCAGAGCGACAGCCATATGAGGCAAATGGAACGATGGATGCGAGCAGACAAACCTGCTTTGGTGATCCCTCACGATCGTTTCATGGATCACGAGAGGATAGAAATGNCTCAGGGGCACCTGCAGAGCGACAGCCATATGAGGCAAATGGAACGATGGATGCGAGCAGACAAACCTGCTTTGGTGATCCCTCACGATCGTTTCATGGATCACGAGAGGATAGAAATGCTAATACAAGCACGCCATCCTCTGTGGTCGAGCAACATGGTTCTCTTTGCGAAGGAGCACGTGCTCCAGATGGAATTCTTCAAGGCCCAAGAGGGGGTTTGGACAGGGGTTGTGTCGTCATAGTATGACCCATGAAAAAGCAACGGCTGTAACCCCGAAAGGGGACGTTCCCTGGATCTTTGTCATCGTTAGAGGCTCGTGGTAGGCTTCAGGGATACTGCAATGTGTTTAGCTTACGGCTTACCGTCCCCCAAGGCCTATAGACTAAGACTGAGCAACTCAGCCCAAGACCTTGAACCCTAATTCCACAATCTTGAATTCTAAGTCCCACAAGCTAAGTACGCACTAACCCTGACACCGGCACCCGCTTAAGACCTTAAAAAGGAACCTCTAGACGGACCCTTGAAGCAACCCTAAACCATTCAATGCCATACCTTCCTGAAGCCCTACAGATCACCGCAAAGCCTGCACACACTACGGCTGATGGACAAAATCCTGCATGACCCATTATAAGGAATATACCATAATTCCCATAGTTTAGGGTACTTAAAGTAATGCAGGATTTTGTCCATCAGCAGTATGGTGCAGAAACCCTGCCCCGAGAATCGCTACGGAACCAAACCTTGCGACAAGACTGACACATACATAATGGGCCATGGGCTTTAGGGCTATTACCCTAAGGCTCAAAATAGCCCAAAAGTCTGATTTTTTCTAAGGCCTTTGGGCCCAAAAGCCTTAAAATATGAGTCCTTAGAGCCTACCTAGAGTCTCCATTGTAGTTCCTTTTTTTGGTTTAACCAAATACATAATTAGGGTCCTATAAGGTAACCCCAAAAACGAACTCCAATGGAGACTATAGGTATTGGTTAGGTGGGGGGATCCAGGGTCTAGGGTTGGGGGTTTAGGGTTTATGGGTTTAGGGTTTAGGGTTTAGGGTTTAGGGGTTTAGGGTTTAGGGTTTAGGGGTTTAGGGTTTAGGGTAGGGTTTAGGGTTAGGGAGCTGTGCTCGGAGGGGGCCATCGGCGGGAATATGTTAGAGATGTAAAGTAGGGTTTACCATCGCGCACGCCTTAAGCCCACAACTCAGAAAGCCTTGGCTTAAGCTTTTAAGACCTTCGGGCTTTACTTCTGGTGTTTTGATTTAAGGTAATGATTGGGTCTATTATTCAGTGTGTTTTGGGCTTCTAGGTCTGTTAATACGGCTTTAGATATTAAGAGGGTTTTACACTTTAGAGCTGCGTTCCGAGGTATGCTTGTTTTCCATTGTTGGAGCCAGCAGAACCTCGAGCAACGGCTAACCTAAGCTCAGACCCCGATGCACGAAAGCCCAAAATTCAACACCCAAGCCTAAAACAGAAAAACCCCAAATCCTAAACATCAGAGGCACGGCGACATCTTCACTTATTTGCAAGAAGTTCGTCGCACGCCCGGGCCCAAAGATCGTTCATGTTTTGCTTTTCTTCGCCAGTTTGCCCGGTCCGAAGCCCGAAACGCAAGAATTAGAATGTGCTTGAAGTATAAGTATAAGTAGGTGAAAAGTAGGGGTGCAGGGGTTTATAAGTGAGGCTTACAATAAGGCTTCTAGCCTCCTTGAATCCTAAAGCCCAGTTTCGGAAACACTGAATCCTCGTAAGGAACATGTCGCGTGACTGCTATATAGTTACCTTAAACTACCAAACCCACTTTTTTGAGGAACCCTAATATGGAATTTGTAGGGACCCTACAGAAAAAAGTAGGTTTTGGTAGGTTAAGGTAAGCCTTGAGCCCCAAATCCTAAACTCTCAACCGACCCGAAGCCTTAAATCACGGGCCGAGAGGAGCCTCCTCGATTGAACCTGCCCTACTGGCTGCCCCAGTAGGGTTAGGACTTAGGGACTTAGGGTGTGCAAAATAGGGTTCAGGGTGATGTTGTAGACGGCCTCAAAGGTTTTACTAGGTTTTCGTACAGGGTTGCATTTGGGTAGTTGTCAAAATTAGGGTCCCTTTTTGGGTACCGTAAATAATAGGTGCTGTATTATATTAAGGACCCCAAAATGGACCCTAATTTTGACAACCACCCATTTATCACAACAGGAGAATGACGAGGATGGGCGAAGGCTGCCACCATGGCCGCCCAAGCAAACCAATAGTGCAAGAAAGACGGCAGCACGGCATTGTTCGTATTTTGATTTCATATCTGACCGATGTCATTGCTACAGCACTGAGTCGATGCCGCGTGGTCTACATGACAGAGGGCTTTCATGGGCGTTATATAGAGGTCTGGCTACAAAAATCATACCCATCAGCGTCCCTATATGGATCCTAACTGTTTAAAATTGGACCAGGGTTTCTGACTCAGATTCCTACATTAATCCATGAAGCCAATACTGTGTCGGCCAATGTGCCTTTTGAGATTGCATACATACGCACCATCAATACTGTGTTTCGTACCGTTGGGGAAAGCCCACCGGCGCCCTACACCTTTCATCTCAAACCTTAAGCTATAGTCTCCTTAGGATTTTTAATTGTTTTTCTTCATATAAAAACCCAAGAGAATATCAAACATATTATTTGTATTTTGGTTAAAAGGGGGTATAGTAATCTCAAACCTAAAGCGCTAAACGATCACTGGGTTCTCTGAGAGCCACATTGCCCTTGATCAGGGGATGTGCCTTCAGTCCTACGTTAAGTCAGGTTAATCAGGAGCCTATTGGAGACCTGTGCATGTAAGGTATGTGCATTCCTGCATGACTTATAGTTCAAGCTTTACCTAGAGTAACCCGTGTACCTTTTGGTACATTTACGCCCTTGGTTACTCGAGGCATCCTAAATCTTAAACCGTAACAACAGTCCTAAACCGTAACCCTAAACTCTTTTTAAAGGTATCTTGGCCATATTCTTTAACTAAGATACTTAGAGGATCATGGGACTTAGTAACGGGGATTATAAGTAGCGTAACTATACATATATCTACTTGTAACACCAATTAAGGTATTCATAACCTTACTTACGAAGTTCCATGATCCTTGTTATAAATCCCTTATAGATCCCTTTAAGGAACCCTGTAAGGATCCCTTGAAGGAACCCTTTACTTTAAGGAACCTTACTTACTAAGTCCCAGAATCCTCCAAGTAGATGAGGCTCACGGACGTCCGCACCCCTAAACCCTAAACTGCCGAGAGCGCCGCTGACCGTTTGCATGGGCGCT